>KZ652350.1:162675-179140 GCA_001010745.2 Gerris buenoi | reverse complement strand
GTCAAATGGTAGGTTGGCGGGGGAAAATAATTCATTAGTCATTTTGTTTTTAATTTTCTTTTGGGTGCTGAATCTGAAAGTCAACTTTGCCACCTCGTAAAAGTGGTGCGTTATGAGAAAAATACGAAAAACTGCGTAAAAATTACTTTTTTTTTCTTATTTTTTTCAGTTTTTTTGCTTACAGTTAGAAAAATCTACAATCTGAAAAGAGTACCTACACTAAAAGTAAAAAAAAAAAAACATTAAATTGGCTACAATTAAATGTTTTTTGTTCCGTAAGAGCGGTTGAACACTTTGAAAATTGACAAAATTTTCAAAATCGGCTAAACAACTGTTTTTATTTCACATTTGTGCTTAGAACTTTAATGCTAGAAACTATAAGGAAAAATTGGCCCATGACAAAGACATAAATTGCCTATGTTTTATGTCTCTTATGTTTTTTCTTCAGAAGAACGGTTTAGGCACTAGAGCAATTTGAAATTTTGTGTACGTATTATATAAGACGTAGACAATGTATTTATGAACAAATCGTAATAATTCAATGTTGCCGAAGTCGTTTGGCACTAGAAAGTTCGGGCTGTACTCATTTTTCATATGGTGCACAATGTCTGCCTGGAATAAGGTCCAGGCAGGACATCTGAAAGATCTAATGATGAAGGTAAAGATAGGAATGGTATTTAAGAACCAATTGTTTCATATTTTCATCAGAACGTATGCAGTAATGAAAATACCTTGGTACCCCTTGGGATGGTGATTGACCATCAGGAACATCCACGTCGCGTCGTCGCAGTACTTCTAAAGGTACAGCTGTAAATAAATGTATGTTTGTACGTTTGTGGGAGAGAAACAAGTTTGCGCAGAAGATTGAAACGTATATGGGACCAAATGGTCTAATTATGACCTACCATTAAGATTTCATTAAAATTGGACGAGTAGTTTTAAAGATACGTTGGTTCGCAAAAATTGAGCGACAAACCGACATAAAGACACAGAACTAGATATGCTCCCTGAAATCTGATACGGATGTCTGTCTTTGAGTTTTTGAAATCGGTGACACAACAAATGTTCGTTTTTCAGAACGACCACAGCTTACGTTACCTTGGGTTAGGTTGGAAGCAAAATTTACGAATCCATAATCTGAGCAACATTTACAATGAAATAATAATTTCCACACGGTGAAATAACATTATTTAACACCACAAAGCCCGTCACGATTTATAATTAAAATTTGTGTACACGTCACTAATAACACTTTTGCCAGAGAATCAAACTAAACCTATTATGAAAGCTGGAATAATAATAAAATAGTAGTAGTATGATGGTGATTGACCATCAGGAACATCCACGTCGCGTCGTCGCAGTAATTCTAAAGGTACAGCTGTAAATAAATGTATGTTTGTACGTTTGTGGGAGAGAAACAAGTTTGCGCAGAAGATTGAAACGTATATGGGACCAAATGGTCTAATTATGACCTACCATTAAGATTTCATTAAAATTGGACGAGTAGTTTTAAAGATACGTTGGTTCGCAAAAATTGAGCGACAAACCGACATAAAGACACAGAACTAGATATGCTCCCTGAAATCTGAAACGGATGTCTGTCTTTGAGTTTTTGAAATCGGTGACACAACAAATGTTCGTTTTTCAGAACGACCACAGCTTACGTTACCTTGGGTTAGGTTGGAAGCAAAATTTACGAATCCATAATCTGAGCAACATTTACAATGAAATAATAATTCCCACACGGTGAAATAACATTATTTAACACCAGGTGAAATAACATTATTTAACACCAGGTGAAATAACATTATTTAACACCACAAAGCCCGTCACGATTTATAATTAAAATTTGTGTACACGTCACTAATAACACTTTTGCCAGAGAATCAAACTAAACCTATTATGAAAGCTGGAATAATAATAAAATAGTAGTAGTATTCTTGGCAAATTGAGATACTGTTGCTTAATCATATTCAAGTATCAATGCAATTTGAAATGTTGACAGGCCTAGATTGGTTGATGCCATAGATAATAACGGAAGCAGTGCTCTTATACGAGGTGTTAGAGCTGGTAACAATGCAGCTGTCAAGGCGCTTCTAGCTGCCGGAGCAGATGTCAACCTCAGGTATATAATACAGTTTACAAATTAAAGTGGAAATGTCACAGCGAGTTTCAATTTAAAGGGTTGAACAAAGTTAAATAGGTTTACACAATATATTGTAACTGCTTACACAACAAAATAAACTTGTAAAATGTACTGAGTATTTCATCCTAATATTACAACTAATGTGTGAGATTACCGAGGATAAGTAAAATTTTGTTAGGTACAAAATAGTGTTTTGTTGAGACAAATTAAATAATTCCCAATAAACTTTTACTTTTTCTTACCTAAAGAAAAAGTATTTGTTTCTACCCAAAAATCCGAAAAATATTTCAACGGAATTATCCGTTTTAGGTGTTTTCAAGACACCTAAGTAGATAGAGTGGCTTTTAGCTGAATGTCTGAAACTTATATGGGACCAACAATGAGCTAGTTATGACCTACCTTACAAATTTCATTAAAATCAGACGTGTAGTTTTTAAGATATGTTGGTTCGAAAAAATTAAGCGAAAGACCGACAGACAGACACGGAACCAAAAATGTTTTCTGGTGTCTGAAACATATCTCTGTCTTAGAATTTTTTATTCTTTAGCAGGATTACATAGCTTCCGTTACCTTCGGTAAGCTCGGAAGCAAAATTCCTTGACGTTTGGATTGGATTTCAGTCTAGAAATGTTTAAATTTGGATGCGAAAATAAATTTCATTCCTTAAAATGAACAGAGTGCTTTCGTTACATTAGATAAACTCGGATAGATTCTACTATGGTGTTAATCGTTACCTTAATAAGTTTTATATTTTCAAAAATATCTTTTAAAATTAAGGAAACTTTTGTTTAGATGTGAAGGCTCTCTTAGATCAGCATTGATGACTGCCTGTTATCATGGAAACGTCGATGCGGCTCGAATGCTAATAGTAGCCGGCGCTGACGTACATCAAAGAGACAGGTAAGTGAATAAACCTTGGCTACACTGGATATTGGATACCTTAATAAGTGTTTAGGTGTAACCCTAGCTATCCTGCGAGCTACGTTTCTAACAATTATATCTTATCGCAATCCATAATATGCTTCCACTTAACCCAAAGATTTGGTTGTTTGCTTTCACTATGTACTTTTAGTAAGCGTCTAAGTAGTTTAATATTTGTTGAACCTTCCTCCCGCTTTAGATTAAGATTACCTTAATGTGAGTTATATTAGTTTATATCTTTCCAGAATCAAATGTACAGCTCTTCATTATGCTGTTGATGGTGGATATCTTGATGCAATTCAAAACTGCCTACAGTTCGGGGCAGATATAAACGTGCAGGATGATTCCGGCTGGACACCTCTGATGAGAGCTTGTAAGTTTGGCTACAGACTACAGTTACACAATTTTCAGAAGGGGGAGTAGGGGGAAGGTCATCACACCCTTCTCCCTAACGATCTCATAATTTCGATGCGCAAAGCATTTTTAAAGAAAGAACAAAACAAAACCCACATTAATCACAGATGAATTCTCTTAATTTTATCTAAGCCACTTTGACTTTTCTTATTATTCAGCAACTATTGGTATTTTCTGTAAAGCCATAAATCAGTGGATTTATTGTCTGAGAAATAGCGTTAATGTGTCTGAAAAACGTCAAGCTAGAATTTAGTCTTATTAAAAGCCCTAATAAAGCGTATAGGGGGCCAAGGGTAAAAAGCAATGGACTTCAAGCCAAACGAAATCATCAATGTTTTGCCAAATTTTCTTCTTAAAAGTAACATTTCAACGCCTTTTAAGATTATGTTTTTGGCTAAGTTCGTCTAAGGGACATAGATTGACAATAGGCATTTGAAAAATCAAACAGTCCATGACATGGATATGAAAGTCACATGGTGGACAATGTGACTTTCATGATCCTGCCTAAGCACAAAATTATTAGGAGACCTAAAATCAAGTTGATATTAGTCTGCCACTTAATAGGTTAGTAATTCAAATACTAATCTAAATAATTTTGTTGTTTTCAAATGCAAATGACAATTGCCAAGCTATGTCCGCAGACGAACTTAGCCGACCACATGGTCTGAAAAGGCACTGTATGATTAATTTGTACACAAAATTCTAGCTTGATTTTAGTCACACACTTTATTGGACCACCTTAGCCAACCACTTATTCCTATGTTTTTTTGTATGCTCGACAAAATGGGCTGTTTTGTCACTTCTATTTTTTTTGTTCATTTATAATTTTTTTCGGGCTTCAAGTGCAAATAGAGAATGAAATATCAATTTTTAGCTCTTGGTCCTGACACAGCTGATCAATGCGAAAATAGGGAGTTATTTAAAAAAAAAAAAATAATAAAAAAAATAAAAACGTTCGGAGGCAAAAATTAAAGTAAGAAATAATGTTTCGGATGCGGTTTTTTTGGCCCGTCAAACAAACGCTATGTTTTACAACTTTCCATTTTTAGTCTACTTTCGGTAATTTATGATAAAATTCATGGGTTAAAAAATAAAGCCCACGCAAATCGAAAAATATTAAAAGTTGCAAAACATATCGCATTTGTTCGAGCTTAAAGAGGAGATAATCAAGCGTTCTATTTTGGCACTCGGCCCAGAAACGTTAGATATAAGAGACAATTTTATTTTTTAAAAAAGGTGTTCCGCGCCAATGAATAAAGTAAGAAATAATGTTTTAAAATAAAAGTAACAGTTCAGTAGTTCAGTATTATTTTATTTCTTACATATGTCTTGGAAATCAGCAGCTGCTGGGGAGAGAATACATTAGGAGAACCGAAATAGTTTATTCTTAATTTTTCAACAGTCTGCTCCAGGTCTCAAGGGTATAGATAAAAAACGAAGTTTTTATATCATTTGCGATATTTCGACCCCACTTGGGTCATCATCAAGCTTAATATGCTTTTATAGCATCCTAAAAATCTCTCCTACTTAATTTTTGCATTTTCCTAAACATTTAGATCTTCATAAAAGTACCTTTATCACTCAAACTAAACCACATTTCGTCATTAAAAGTTACAATATTTAAATAAAATTCTCTCCAAAGAGAAAATAGTCAGTTTATTATGAGTTTTCTAATCAAACTGTTTGAAATAGTTTATGTATCAAGTCTATATAATATTTTATTTAAATATTATTTGTATCTTACTATGCACAGTACCAAAGTAACTATATCATTTATTATGTAAGAAGATAATATTGTCATAACATATTATTGAATTTATACTTGAATATAAATGTGCTTAAGTATTCTTCAGTATACAATATGTATATCATGTATCATACTCCGGTATACAGCATACAATTTTTATATACTCCTGTAAACAATATACATACATGTTTAATATACGATACATACAATTCAGCATACAATTTTTGTATCAATACAAATAATATATTTTGCCTTTTACCGATAGCATATATGCGCTTGATTGATATATCATCACTTTAGATTTTCCAATGCATAAGAGTGGTTCTATAATAATTGTAGCATGAAATTATTATATTTATACTAGAAATTATTGCAGATATGTGCAACCCTAGCTGATTATAAAGTCGTCGAATGGAAGAAAATATAGGGACACCAGATTTCTAACAGACGTTTTTGTGATATTGAACAGCCAAAGTTCTCTTCAAATTGTCAGTTTTTAGTAGTGGAAATTAGGGTCGAATAACAGATATTGGTTTTACATGGATTACCTGTTAATAGTAGAACTTGTTGGGGAAGTTTAAAATCGATCAGCATTAAAGAGTATGGTTAATTATTTTGTTTTCATGTTTTGCGTTGTTTTCATTATTTTGATGTAAATTTTATAGTTAAATTTAAAAAAGTGTATCTCGTTGAACATAAGTAAAAAGGTGCACAACTTCAAAAAATATTTGAGCTTTAAATTAATCCTGAATTTCTGGTTCAGCAAAACTATTAAGAATCCTCCTCTAAATGATTAAGAGTCCCTTAAATCTTTCAAATTTTTTGTATGAAAAGTCATCACTTTAAAATATACCATTTATTACTTGTGATTGGTTTATAGTGGTTTTAGGCACAAAGATAGAAATCTTGAACATTTTAACTGCAGCTGGACCTGATGCAACTCTCAAGGACAGACATCAGAGAACTATTGAAGACTTGGCCATTATTACCAATAATAAAGAAATCATCAAGTGGTTAAACACTTCTCATCCTGACAGACATCGTAAAAGTAAATAATCCAGGATGAGCTTATAATAACAATTAAAGTTTTAATCAATTTCAGCTATAAACTTATGAACGTATTGGGAAATCTTCCAAAGCCACTGTTTACACTATCGGGTCGGCTCCAGTTCGGATGGTCAGGCCCCAATCTAGATCGCTCGGATAGCAACCTGGACCTAAGCGAGATCGGACCAGGATCAATGGTGCTTCCGAATGTGGGATCGAATTTAAATACATAGAAAGGAGTCCTGAGTCCTGACCGTACCGAGACCAACCCTGAACCTGAACGTAGGTGTGTGAATCCATCTGATAGAATGATGTAAGTGTTCACTCAGCTTGGATAGGTGGTCTATCATTATAATATTGTTAATTTGTAACTAAAATTACTTCTTAATAAGGTAATACGAATAAAAACCAGTAATAAAACAAAACAATTTATATTTACATCCATTATTATATGTTTTTACATAAGCTATATAAAATCATAGTTCGTTTTATAAACCATGAAAAATCTCTTTAAAAAAATGTGTCAGAAATGAGCAAGAAGTTAAGTTAATCAAGGTTAACTCTACAAATTATAAGTAACACACACAGAAATAAAAATAAAAATGGTGACGCTATGGCACTTCTTTAGATTGTCACTCCTCTATATTAATATAAATGACTTTAACTAAGTAACTATTAAGACAAAGAGATGTTTAGTCAAATGTATTTTGGGACAAAGGAACATCATACTTCTGTTTTTCTAAGGGAAGTAACAATTTAAAGAAGAACATTCCGTAAACCTACTTTAGATTGTTAACCCTCTCGTTTTTTATTTTATAGGGAGAATAACAATCTAAAGAAGGGGCGAGGTTATAATCTATATCAATGAGTCGAACATTTCGGTCGTTATTGTTAATGAAAAACCAGATTGGAGTAGTGAATTGTAAAGAAGATTAAAATTTACTAGAGAGGAAAGCATTCTATGATGAGAGAACTTGTTGCAGTGCATACGAGTGAAGATAAACACTCCTTCTAAATTTTCTCACCACTAAATCTAATTTTTCGGTCCTATTTTTAAGAACCAAACGTTTCAGCTGTCTTGTAATCTGACATATCGCGTTTGAGAGACATAGATATCCACCAGAAAACTTATATTAACATGGATAGTGACACGCTTTTAGGCTAGGCGCCCACAGAAGACACACAGTTGTGCGCACAGAAGACTTTATGCCAGCAGACAGTTTTGTTTTGTCCTTGAGGGCTTACAGTAGATGTGAGTGAGCGCAATGGAGGCAAAGTCAGGTGCATGACAAAAGAGTCCTCCAGCCAAGGAGATACGCCAAGACATTTCTGTCCGCAGACTGTTTTGCACAAATTACTGCAATTTCCACGAGATTCATTTCGTTGGGTACTAGATATGCAACTGTCTTGCCTCAAGAGTGCAAGGCTGTAGCAACACAAGTGTGACAAGGCAGTCACAACAAAGGCAGTTTGAAAACAGACTGCAGATTGTTTTGTCTCCAGTGTGCAAGGCTGTAGCAACACTAGTATGTGACAAGTCAGACACAACAAAGCCAGTTTGCAAAGTCTGCAGATTGTTTTGTCTCCAGTGTGCAACTGGGCTTAAAGTGATTTAGGAATTCGGTTCAATTACTGGAGAAGAAGCACACTTTATCACTGCAAAATAACAAGTAACATTTTAAGTTTAATATTACGATAATGATACTATCTTCTCTACTAAATGTTATTTTACGTTCTCTACCACTGTTATATCACTTTACACTCTACTAAGTGATTTCAAAGAGTGAGATATCACAAAAATATATAACAATGTATATCACAATTAAATTATACTTAGTTAATTATGCAAAATTATTTCACAAAAACAGTAAGTAACAGCGCTTTAAGTTTAAACAAAATATTTTAATTAATGAAATAACTAAAATAAACATTATAATTTAAAATTATAAAAGAGTTATTAAAAGATTATTTATTCGTTATATCTCTAAGAGTTTAAATTTTAAGAATCTATTTATTTATAATATGTATATATACTTTTTTTATTTTTACAAATTTAGAACATATAATTAATGTTTAATAGAGTTATTACTTATAAAACTTAATATTATGCTATGTAATCCATATTTCTTATAAATGTTTTTATGTGCATTTTTAAATATACAACTATCTTGATTATATTGTTTGTACATTTAATAAACATAACAATTAAAAATATTTGATACATTTGTGTTAAGGTTTAATTTCTAGAATTCCAGTATCTCAGTTGGTATGATTAACAATTAAAAATGTTTAAATTAATAAAATTTGGTAACTTACTAAATGGTAACATACCTGTAATATATAAATTCGGTTTTATTAACAAAATCATAAAATATTTTTGTGAAAATAAAAGTAAGAAAAATATAATAATTTATTCTTCAGTCTTACTCAGGTCTATTCTATAGGGCATTAATAAATCTAAATGCTACTCCATGTTGGCTATATTTCACCTCCTTTGAGGCATCTTCAGGCCTAAAAGAAGATTTTAAATTTATTCATCGATCTACATCATCATTCATATTAACATATATTTTCATAAACACTGTGTATTATTACTTCAAAACTTTTTTGATATGAATAATATGAATGATGATGTAGATCAATGAATAAATTTAAAATCTTCTTTTAGGCCTGAAGATGCCTCAAAGGAGGTGAAATATAGCCAACATGGAGTAGCATTTAGATTTATTACTGCCCTATAGACCTGAGTAAGACTGAAGAATAAATTAGATTAAAGGGTAATACACTGCAACTTTTTTTAAATACCACAACTACTTTATATTTATTATATGAATATGTTCCGGAGTTAAACCATATATAGCCAAGTCAATAAGCAGGAAATGTGAACACTAGGCTGCACACAGTGAGGGTCCGTAGGCGAAATTTACTAATATACAGGGTGGTACAAAAGTAAGAAAACCCCTGAATAACTCGTCAGAAATGCATTTTTTTAAAAAAAAGTTAAATACAAAAGTTTCAGGATTTTTTCTTATCTATTCACTGGTTACCTTGGATTTGACCTTAATCTTGCCCTTCAGGGTCATTTGAAGGTCAACTTTGTTATTTTAAATGGAAACCCCCATTTTTTGCGGATTTGAAAAGAGCAGGAAATTTTATGTAAAATATGACCTTGATCATGTCCTTGAGCATGACCCTTAAGGTCATTCTAAGGTCAAAATTGGTTTTTCAATGGAGAACCTTAATTTGTATTGCGGATTGCGAAATAACCAAATGTTTCCCTTTAACAGTAGCCTCGACCACGGCCAACACCATATCCTTGACCATGACCTTGAAGGTCATATAAACCCATTCCCCTCATTTTTTATTAATTTATTTGTTTAAGTACTTTTATTTAATTTTTTTTTAAGAAAAAAATGAATAAAAGTACTTAAACAAATAAATAAATAAAAAAAGGGGAGGGGGAAAGGTTAAAATGACCTTAAAGGCCTTGGTAAAGGCCACTGTTGAAGGGAAAATTTAGCTATTTCGCAATCCGCAATACAAATTAGAGTTTTCCATTAAAAAAGACAATTTTTACCTTGGAATGACCTTAAAGGTCATGCTCAAGGTCATATTTTTCGTAATTTTTTGCTCTTTTCAAATTTGCAATAAAAAAAAAGAAAAAAAAAAAAGAAGGGGGGTTTCCATTTAAAATAACAAAGTTGAACCATTGAATAGCTAGGGAAAAATCCTGAAACTTTTGAGGTGGTTAGAGTTACTCTGACGAGTTATTCAAGGGTTTCCATACTTTTGTACCACCCTGGATCGTGTACACATCCATTACATAATTACAAAAGAAAGTTGCGTGTAGCTCGAGGTAGACTAGTTCTCGAGACATGGTGACTCACAACTGGCTACCATGCATAGCGAGCTTTTTGCCTGCAGCGTTTTATTCTTAAAAAGCAAAAAAACCTAGTTTGAACTATCCTATGGATCTGATATTCATAAAACACATAAGCAAACTTCTGATAAAGTATTTTTTCCCAGTGAACAGGACTATAAACATATACATAAATACATTGAAAAGAGCATAATTATAAAAAATAAAGGAATCAGCTCGACGTACCCTTTCATATGATATCCCACCATATTTAACCCTTAATTTTTTGAAACATTATATTTTAAGTCGCCAAATTTTTAAAATGTGTGGGTATAAGTACTATACATAAAAATGCCAAATTTCAAAGTGATCAGACAAAAGGTATAGCTGTGATAGCAGGTGACAGACAAAATACCCAGCAAAATATATGGATTCTTGGATTTGCCTACATACCCTAAAAAAAAATGATTTCATTATCTTGTATGAAAAAAACTCTACATGACCAACATAAATTGAAGATTAAGTAATACAATTTTTAAATATTAATCTTTTAGACTTTGGATTGGTTGGGTACAGACAGGTTGAAAATATTTTTTTATTGACCAACGTAATTGAGAAAAAAGAATTAAAGAAAAGGTGATTTATTACACAAGTTTCGTTCCAGCTTGAATATTAAAAATAATATAGTGGTCTTTATTATTTCAAAGCCAGTATTTAATTAAAATGTTTATTCTTTATAGTAATTCTAGTTGTAAAATCCTCTCATTTATTCCTTGAGTTGCACTCAGAATAGATTTAACATTAAAAATCGTCGTATCCATTTCATATCTGTATAATAATATTGACGCATATTATAACACATATAAAATTCTATGAAATTTCCACGTTTTATAGTTTAATAAAATGTAAATACACACTTAAATAAATAATATATTCTTAAATAAAATGGCATGAATAAAGTTGCATTTTTCTCGTTAGTTTTTTTTTTCTAAAAAGTATATATTCACATAAATGTTTATGATTCCAGTATGAATGTCTTATTTATTTCTTTAATATAATGTTTTCTATAGTAGTAAGTGTAAAAGTAAAAATGCAATAATATTTTATATCTATACGATACATGCGTGTGTAATATTGGAGTCTTACATAAGTAGATATACTCTTATACATGTTACATTTTTCTCACCATAATGTTATTAAACAAGGCTTACATTAGACTTTAGCTCCTTTGGAGAGACACGAAATCATATTCAAGATATGTCGTGAAAAAATGTACTTAAGTCAAGATGATGAATAGTAAAGGAGCTTAGACGTCACCCTCGGGAACACCGTGTAGGTTCAACACTCTGGTTTAACCCAAGGGACCAATATAACAACACCTCTAGTAAATGTTTATCATTTCATATGTGAGTCTATAGTTTCCTTCTCAAATGATACTGTTTATAAATATTTGGATTATTTTTTCAGGTTATATATTTTTAGGTGAAAGACCTAGAAGTACCTCCTAAAAATTCTATGAGGCATTTTACCTAAACAATAATATAATAATACGTGTGGTGTCGCGGAATACCCGATAGAAACGAAGTTCCTTATATTTTTTTCATTAAATATAATTTATAAAATCACATTGCTATGTACGTATACGTTGCTAACTTCTTGTACATGGGGGAGTTAGAAAAGAGACAAAATTAAAAGTAGTTAACTGTTTGTACTACCTTTTTTAGGTCTTTACCGACGTTTTTAGGTCCACTTTAACAAATTTAGCGATCTTTATCACTTCATAACAGATTCGGTGTTCATTTTACTAAAAAAAATATATATTTCAAAAATTGTTTGTCTCATTAAATAGACGAACTTTGAATTTTTTCTTGGATTAAGTACGCAGTATTATACTAATAAACTTAATATATTGAAATAAGCGTCATCACAGATCAATTTTACTTTTAACAAAAACCGTGATTATATTTTCTATATTTACAAAACAAAGTGGCATTTTGACATATAAAAAAAAAAATAAACAAATTAAGTCAAGGAACAGGCTTCCATAATATGGTCGAAAAATTTGTTTCCCGTCCTAAAATTTTTGAGCTTTACGTTTACGCGAGCGATGCGCGTGAACGCTTGGGCGGATAACGTTGTCCAACGAACTCAGCCTGGGCATTGGTAAAATGAACATGTGTAATGTGTACCAAATTTCAACTAACTCGGTCATCTTTTACTCAAGTTATCGTCATGAGTAGATTTCGTGACGATGATTTTGCGTGACGGTTATTTTGTGACGGTGATTTTGGTCGTTTTTTTTCGGATTCACTCCCGGGCTCCAGAACGTGCCATAAGAAACTTCGTTCCAAAAAAATGATTATTTATTAAATTAATAATGCATTATGTCCCGAAGAACCACAATAAGATAAAATAGAAAGTCTGTTAAAAGACAAGACCATTAGGATAATAAACTACCTCTAGTTATATGATGCCTGCGACGTGCATGATGAAACCCATGTTACTCCTTATTAAGCATGTTCATCATGTGTTATTAAGCATGTTAGATGTTGTGTGAGAGATAAGCAGATGAGCATGGATAAGCAGGGGGTTGACACTTTACGCCAGTGTGGCAACAGAAGGCTGAATGAATTTCAGTATCGCAAAGGTTCGTGTAAGAAGAACAGGGTAAGAATCAAAAGTGGCATAAATTTTCGATCTTGGAACGAAAATCCAAGTTTAATTTTAATCTTGCTATCACGTATGGGTCTGGTTTCCCATATTAGACCAGAAAAGTACTACATTTTACAACTATTTTCCAGAAACCATGTTTTCTATGTTGGTTAAATAATTATGCAATGACATTATATTAAATAGTTTGGAATAAAAATCTATATAGCGTAACATAAAAATCGGCCTTAGTTGTGGATAAAATTAACATACAACAAGATAATAAATTAAATTATTGGGGAAAGTAATTAAATAAAAAGTATAAATAGATAAATTAAGAAAAAAAAATGCTGTAATTATGATGATAGTAAATATCCATTTAGTAATTTCTGAATTCACATACTAGCTTTGTTCCAACCACACTTCCAACTGGTTTTGAACTGTCCGCCGCATGCGCATCGGACCACATCTGAACGTTTTTTGCTAATGCACATGCGTCGTACAGTTTGAAACTAGTTTGAGGTGTGGTTGAAACAAACCTACTAACTAATGCCTAACAAACTGAAATATTTTAAATTTTATACAAAAATTTATACAAATATTAATTTACAGTAGCAGAAATGTTCACGTATTCAAAAATTCATTTAATATTGTTTTAATNTTAATGTTTGATAGAGGAAGTGAAAAAGAGGAAGAGGAGGTAGGGAAGTTACCTGACTACGTAAATGTCCGGCGGCGTGGTCTGGTCGAGGGTGTCTCGCAACCCGGTAACGGCGTTCTTAGCTCGACTCGGAGTGAACCGTCACGGCGCACTTGTAGAAACGGCGAAATGATATGCGTTAGAGGAACAGTGGTAACCACGGCCACGGAGAGGACGAACACTTTTAGGTAACTTTTTAACTTGTTGAGATCAGAAAGAGAACCGACGTCCGACGCGCACCCGAGAGAGGAAGAGGCAAGAAGAGGATAGAAAGATAGGAGGCAGTGGCGAGGAAGGACGAGGGAGGGGAGATGACATTTAAAAACGCGGGAAAAGGATCTAGCTATAGGAAAATTGCGGGAAAGAAGAAGGGAGCTGGCGGGAAGTTTAAATTGAAACCTCAATACTTAACAATAATCATTTGTTAACATTTCAAAATATGTATATATACTTTATATGTACAATGTCCCATTTATTTTATACAATAATACAATTTTTTTTGTTACAACGAAAATAAGGTAAAAAAAATTCTTGGAATGTTTTCAATTATTTACAAATTTTGTTATATTAAATGAGAACTTATGTAAATGTAATTTAAAAAAACACAGAGTCTTAATATTTATTTGTAATTTATTCATTGAATTTTTTTATCATACATTTTTTCTCTTTCTTTTACGTCCCGATGAAAACATGATTATGATATTACAGGAAACCAGTCCTGTAATAAAATAATCATGAGGATCAAAGCTCATCACTTTATTTGTTAACTCGATGTTATCATCAGTGTGAAACACATCTCACCTCTCTGGGATTCGAACTCATCACATTTGTCGGAGTTTAGACATAGGATCCACATATTAATTATACTCCGCTTAAAGCCGTGTCCAGACTGCCGAACCGAACAGAGGAAACGAGCCAAGCATTGTTCTCTGCGCATGCCCTGTCTGAGATGCGCAGGCGCACTTTATACTGGGCATGCGCAGAGACCAAAGCTCAGCTCGTTTACTCTGTTTGGTTCGGCAGTCTGGACGAGGCATTAATGTAACTAATTGCTATTTAGCCTTTTGATTTTTAATAATTACCTACTTTATGCATTTTTTTTCTCAATTAAAAAAAAAAAAATTATGTCACAAAATTATAAAATGATTATTAAATGTAGTGTAAAAAGTATAAAATTAATAAAAGTAATTACGTAATTACGTTGGCTATGAGCTAAACATATGTATGTAAATAATACGAATAGTATCTATTATTTGTTATTATGCGACTAAGATTATAATATTTCTATTTTTTTATTTATTTATTTTTTTTTTTTACTAGTCGTTTAACGTACTTGTTTCTTCTCCATCGTGGCTTAAGTGCGAGTCGTGATTTTCACTAGTTTTCGCTGTTTTTCTTGCAGAGAGACCGGAGTTTCCTATAGTCTGGATAATGATAAAGTCGGTTACCTAGGTTGACAGTGGTTCGATCGGAAGGCCGTTGGTCTGGGTGTATTTTGTCATTTGTTGACGAACCAGTTTCGTTACGTCAAGTGGGTTGATATCATCAGGTGTTTGTTTTGTCGCTACTGTAAAATAAAGAAAATAAAAAATACCACAATCAATATCAAATAATTATAAAAAAACATATAAAACACTTATTAACTGGCACTTATAAAAACAAAAGGGAGCATCAATCTAAAGGTGTAGGGAATGTTCTTCTTAGACTCTTTCTTCCCTTATAAAAAACCAAAAGGAAGTAACAATCTAAAGAAGGTGTATAGAATGTTCTTCTTTAGACTGTTCCTTCCCTTATAAAAAAAGGAAGTAAATCTAAAGAAGGTGTACGGAATATTCTTCTTTAAACTGTTCACTCCCTTATAAAAAACAGTAACAAATTAAAGAATGTGTACGGAATGTTCTTCTTTAGACTGTTCCTTCTCTTATAAGAACAAAAGGAAGTAACATTTTAAAGAATGTGTACGGAATGTTCTTCTTTAGACTGTTCCTCCCCTTATAAAAACAGAAGGGAGTAACAATCTAAAGTAAATTTTTGTGAAAAAAAATTATTGTGTTAAAAACTTATTGAATAGGAATTCAATATGGTAAATGTTCAATAGGTTTAATGTTTTCCAAACTTAGTTTATAGTTGTGTAAAATTTTCTAATTTTATTTTTCAAGGAGTGAAGATGATTGGCTTAAGTTAAGAAAAGTATTTTTTTTTATTTCTAATTATTATTATTATTTTGGCACGTTTTAGTTGAATACATTGAATAATAAAGTTCAGAATAATAAATTTGTATAAGTATGAATAATAATAACTTCAAAAGCACTCTTATACCCGGATCTCTAACTCTGTAATATTTAAAGCTTTCACCTGACTGATTTAGAATGCAATAGTTTCTAACTACCCTACTCAAAAATGTATTTGTTGCTTTTTTTGTTTTAAATACTAAATTCTTCCGTTGGCATTAACTTAATAAAAAACTGAACTTCAACATTGAAACTAAAATTTATAATTTTTTTTTTTTTTTAAATGTCTACAACAAAAAAAGGGTAGTGAAATGAAACTAGAGACAAAGTTTTAAAGTAGATATTTTATAAAATGTTTTTTCTCTCATGAATTTTCTAGGATTTAATTTATAATTATGCTATTTTTTTAGAGAGCCCTCTAATTTAACGATTAAGAAGTTGATACAATTTTCTATAACGTACAAAAATATGTCTGTAAAAGGTGTTTAAAACAGCCTGTACAGACTTATTTTATTAGCCGATTTAAGTAAACTTACTTTTGTAGAAAGTTGCTTCGTTTGGGCACTCTATACGGCCCTGAAGTTATAATTTCCAAATAATTTTTTCGTATTATATTTTAAACGGTCTATACGATTTGCCCAAATTTGGTATGTTGGCAGAGTTTTATGGGGCATAAAAAAAACTATATCAAAGTACCGTACGATTAAAAAATAGGTGATCAATAAAACAAAAATAATTTTCAATGTGCCGA
>KZ652350.1:129186-155856 GCA_001010745.2 Gerris buenoi | reverse complement strand
GGGCGAAATGCTCGTCCGGGTCCCCATAGCTACGTCCGGGCCCGCGTCCGCAGTTGTCATTACTGGACATTGATCTCTATGTAGGTTTTCACACGGTGCGGGCCCGCACCTGCACTTGTTACCTACCGGTCATTGATCTTTTTGTTGATTTCATTGTTGTTTTCACACCTAGTTAGATGCGGGTCCGGGCCCGCACCCGCACCGTGTGAAAAGAAACTGCGGGCCCGCGCCCGCGTGTTAGATGCGGGTCCGGGCCCGCGTCCGCACCGTGTGAAAGAGGCCTAAGTATGTGAGGCGATAATCGCCGGTTTCTGTACGATTAAGTGAAAATTATTAAGTGTAAAATTTGATTAGTTGCATATTTTTTTTCTACTCTTCAAGACCGTCATAATGGCCACCATCTTCAGAAAAAAATAAGTGTGAAAACTCCAAAAAGTGTCACAAATGCCGTGATGCATCTGTGTGTCAAATTTCATTTTTCTAACTATAGTAGTTAATGAAGTGAAACATGCCAACGGACAGACAGACAAAGCCGTTATATAAGGTTTCATTTTGCACTTCGAATAGAAATCTCAAATCAATCCAAATCAAACTTTTTGGAGATAATTTCTTGGGGCTTCCCTATATTTTTCCTGGGTTTAGAGTATTACACACAACATAATTCCAATGTTTTAAATTTTTGTGTCAATTACTTTCGAAGACACAGTTTCGTTAACGACCTCCAGAAAGAAATTACAAGGGTCATCGGTTTTCCTTAAGCTTAAGAACCCTAAAAAAGAGAATAAAAACAGATTCAAGAGTAAGAAAAAACTGTGTTTATGAGAGAGAAATAAAATATTTTTTTAAGTGATAAAAAAAACAACATCAAGGAAATGAAAAACAAAAATATATATTTTTCAAAAGAGAGGAAAGATTGTTTTTTTTTTTGAAGTGAAAAAGGAGCAGGTTCAAAGAGGGAGATGAATGAGGTTCCAACAAAAAAGATGGCAAAAGGCTCTCAAAGAAAGAGAGAAAGGTATCAAAGGAAATAAAAAAAAAAATATATAAAAAATAAAATAAATATAAGTAGGAGAAATATAAAAAAAAAGGAGAAAAAACGAAATTTACAAGAAGAGTATTTTGAAAAAGGAAGATGGGAGGAGATATAGTGAAATTATTTAATGAATTTAGGAGGAACCCATCCATAAAATAGAAGTTAAGACGGAGTGTCTAAACTATAGAGGAATTAACGTGCATTCTACAACATACTAAGAGTTTTCTCGCATAATAGCAGACTAACTCCAATCAAGGAAAATGTCGAAGGAGGTTATCAGTGGGGTTTTTGAAGGAGGAGATTCAGGATGGATCAAATATTTACTATCTGTCAAGCACTAGAGAAGTGCTGTGAATTGAATTTAGACTAGAAATTAACAGGTCAAAAGACTAAATATTTGAATGCGACAAGGAAATTTCACGCTCCAGAATCTATTGTAACTCTGGATGGAGATGTGGGATTGGAGGATTGAAGAGATGTAATGCTTTTATGAACCTCAGCTTAGTGGTTACATTGTGCAACTAAAGCGAGTTTAGCAGCAGGAAAAAATGCTATAAATCTCTACTACCAGTCTTCAGAACCTCAAATTCAAGCAAAAATACTAAAATTCTTGTTTACACTACAGTAGTCCACCCTTTAGTAAGTTATGCTTCTGAAACTTGGACCTTAACTAATAAAGACGAATAAATGTTTAGAAAATGGGAAGGGAAGATCCAGGAAAAAAAGATTTGGCACCACTTGCAGCAATGGATAATTAGGAATAAGTTTGCACTCCAATGTCTCTATAATAAACCAAATATTGTTAATGAGATTAATATGGCTGGACCACGTTCAACGAATGGCAGTGGAAAGATGCCTTCTAAAGGTGTTTTATGGACAATCAGGAGGCAGATAAAGTCGTGGTAGGCCAAGGAAAAGATTAAAGGAAGATATAGAGAAGGATTTAAGAAACCTTAAGAGTATGGGCCAGGAGAAAAATGGATTTCCAACTGGTGGATCTCCGCTCGTATGAATTCATGTTCATGATTCACAAGGCTTAAAGAGTTGGTTTCAAACCTTTTTTCGAAGCGGAGCCACTTCAAAACCTGTCTGAAACCTCCACTTCAAGTCCTCTACTATTTTTTTATTTTTATTTTTATTTGTATTATTTTATTTATTTTTTATTTTAAAACTATTCTCTTAAATTAAACAGTGAAAATAATCCTTTCAGAACAATAGATAAAAAAGAATCGGCTTTGGCTTTGTTTTGTTTATAAACTGATTGAAAGGCATGAGGAAAACTAGGGAATACATCTCCACGGCTTATAATATAATCTATTGCCGGATATGCGCTGAGATTTTTGAGAGCCCATCTGACCCTAGACAGAGATGACTGGAGTACTCCTCGGGCTTTAGCGCCATGAAGTAAGTAAGAACGTATTCAGGAAGAACTAATAAACCGTAAGAAGGTCGAATTATTACCTTGCAAAAACTCTAGATTAAAAGGATTTTAGGGGCACCTTAGGACCTATATAGCACAAGTTAGAATTTGTAAATAGATATATCTATAAAATGCAACAATGGCTAATGACATTTTTTAATATGATTAAAAAATCGATAATAATAATAATATCAATGTTTTAAACTATTTATTAGAACATGTTTCAACTTACACGAGGAATGCGACTGTTTGCAGCATGTGTTAGAGCATGTCATGTTGGTGATAGGTTTTGGCCTGTTGGGCATCATGCTCTGCCTTACGTTCCTTTCCGGTCTTATTAGGATTATGTACATCTGTAAAAAAGAAAAATATAATTTGTTAAAAACATGTAGATTGAAGCTGATCTTGAAGCTAAAATTGAAAGTTAGCTAAATTGAAGCTAAAATCTAAGAGGATCTTGATAACCTTGAGAATAATAGAATTACCGAACAAGTGAAGATGTACATTGATGGATATTTTTCATTTCTATCTATATTATTAAAAAAGTTTTGTAAACAAACGAGTTCAGTGAGAGTGACATATTTCACTGAGTGTAGAGTGCGTTAGGAGATACCCCTCTAGAAGAGGGTTGAGTCCGGGGAGGAGGGAGAGCTTGAGAGTGACATAATACTAACTGTGTAGACAGAGTGAGGGAGATATATATATTCGTCCGAGAAGAGAAAAGCCTGTAAGACAGAAGTTGAGAGTAGTTATATTAAAATGTCAGCGAGGAAAGGAAGTTAAATAGTAGTTGCTACTTCCCCCACCTCACCTCAGCCACTATCCTACTTCCCTTCTCATATTCCATAACTATACCACTTCCCTTCTCATACCACTTCGGCCAAGCAGCGGCCGCAACCACGTCTTTTCGGGGGTTAACGAGCGAAGCGTGTAGGGGGTGAAGCCCCTAGTTTCTTAAAAAAAAATCTACGATTAACATAAAATCCCCAAGCGATAAAAAAGGCAACTAATTGATTCCCCTTTTCTTCATAAGTCTCTTCTACAAAAAAATAGTGGAATGAGCATGAAAAATGAGTCTTTCGTGCTCATACTGTAATACAATATTTTGAGTACGCGTTTTTATTGATACTAATCGACTTCTGCAATGGTATTGTGGAATATCTACTTTTGGCGGTAAATAATAATGGCCTTATTTCGTTCCAGATAACACCATGCCACTTTTCCCGTAACTCCCGGTTTATAATGTACGTTGAAGCCTGCGATCCTATAATTTTAATTTAATATATACGGCGCTGTACAGATTGTTTTATAAGTGCCACTGACGGCTTTATACATGTAGGGAGCTCCTTTAATGCATATAAGCTGCTTATTTTATTTGGAAAGAAAAATGATCAAAATCCTTTAACTCTGCATATGATCAATTTATTTATTTCGGTCACAATTTTCAATTGATTTTCATTTTTGCTAATTTCAGGATCAAGATACTAATAATTAAAGCTTGTTATAGATTTATATCTTCTTTTTCTTTCAAAACTGAAGAAACAAGACTATTTTATACTTAAAATACAAAGTAATTGTTTTTTCTATCTCATCTTATAATTTAAATGTTAAATATGAACTTTACCTCGAAGAAAATACAACCTTCCAACTCTTAAACATAAAAGAGAAAAAACCTAGAACCTTCTTTTCCACTCATCCCTTCTTTAAAAAAACATATTCCAACCAAAAAAAGAAAGCAATAAAAGCAGTTTTGCACGAGACAAGAGGGAAAGACAGGACTATGTAATGAAATAGATGGTAAATGTATGTTTTTCAAGTAGAGGGGAAAATTTTAACCTGGGTTACTTCCCAAGAGCTACGAGGGAGTCCATATAATAATGTTTTTTCACGCAAACCAGTAAATTACCTGGTTAACCCTTGTCTTACTTTTTTGACTTTTAGTGTCTTTTTTGTACATTTATCCGACATCGTGTATTAACAATTATTAACTTTGTTATTCCAGTTCTTTTGGTCCTCAAGAACAATTTTGTCTAGGTGAAGTAAAAGTGTAACGTATTTCAATTAGTAATTTAAAAGTTAATTAATACCAGAGTAGTTCAATCTTTTCTATATTCTTCATCAAACATTTCCAGCTTTTTCGGCACTGAAGATGGCCTTATAGAGACCGAAAGCCGCTTTAAATTATATAAATATTTTACGTGAAGAGACTGTTTGTTCTTCTTTTATCAAATTAGATTCCCAAAATTATCATGCATCCGAGCTTACCGAAGGTAACAAAAACTATGTAATCGTTCATAAGAATATACACTTTTTATGAGTCCGATTTCAAAAATTCCAAGAAAGAAGAAATCCGTTTCAGACTGTCTGTCGCTCACTTTGAAACTTGTCAAAATAAAAATTGTAAATATGGGATATATCAAAACAAATAAAATAACTTGCGGATTTTTTCCGAACTTTCCATACAGCGGAATTTGCTAAAAACGAATTAAAGTATGCTGGAAGTTGGCTAAAAGTATTAAAATAATGCATTGTCATAGTGTTCTGATCTATTCTAAAAGTTTCAAATATCTAGCTACTCGGGAAATTAGTTAAAAATCGATTGCAAGATTTGTACTGGACAAACAAACAAACAAGAAAGCAAGCTAATAAAAACGTAGTAATAAAAATACATCTACAATTTTGAACCCCTTACACTTTTATCTCATTTTTCTACGCCTTATATAGGCCGTAGTTAATATCTCTACCTTCATTATTTTGTGACTTTATTTCAGACTTTTTATTGTTATTTTTGATGTTCACTCACTTGTCCAATAAATAAAAGTTATAAGAACTTAAATTGTTATCCGGAAGAACGAAGTAAGATGTGCAAATTAAATAAGGAAATATTTTTGTTGTCCAACTCGTTCCTAACAGAATTCTATTATCAGACTTTTTCTACAATTCATGTTATTGTGACGTTAGTAAATCAAATTTGAAACTAGTTATTTATAAAAAATATAATAAAACTGTCACGTATTATGCTAAGCTGGTTTATTTTTATATCAATAGTTATATTGTTATATATAGCTTCAAAGAATACACTAATATTTTTTTAACAAGTTTTTTTATAACAAAAATAATTATTTAACTTCTTTTGTGCTTGATTTATTTTTGAGAAAAATTAGAGCATAAAAATTATGTAGAGGATATTAAAAGGTTTTATTTATTAGTATTTTAAAAATATGATTTTCAAAAGGTTGAATTTGATGAGTAAAAGGTTGAATTAATAAATTCTATTTTCATTCCTATTTCCAAATAAATTTTCTATTTCTATTTCTATGTCTATTCTATGTGTATTTAATCTAGTTTATCTCGAGGTCGATACACCAAAACTCTACTGTATTGTATTGAAGTTACAAGTAAATACCTGACTGTATTGAGATCAAATTAGGGCATGCGCAGTTTCATTTTCTCTTTAGGGTAGCCTGACTTAACGACCGTACAAACATAACCTTCTATCACATGTATCCTAATTGTCAAGTGTCCAAATCAGCTGTTTCCTCATGACGTCAGAAATGTGTCCAAATACATATTTTCAAATACCAACTCTCGGGTCATGTAATTAGAGATCAGTTTAAAACAGTAACTGTATTGTTTCCCGTAGATTGTAGTCCTTAAATTGAAGGTAGCCTGACATATCGACCGTACAGACATAACCTTCAANCAAATTCTATATTCTTTATCAAATTCTATATTCTTTATCAAACATTTCCAGCTTTTTCGGCACTGAAGATGACCTTGTAGAGACCGGAAGCCGCTTTAAATTATATAAATATTTTACGTGAAGAGACTGTTTGTTCTTCTTTTATCAAATTCGATTCCCAAAATTATCTCGCATCCGAGCTTACCGAAGGAAACGGAAACTATGTAATCGTTCTTAAGAACGTATACTTTTTATGTGTCCGATTTCAAAAATTCCAAGAAAGAAGAAATCCGTTTCTGACTTCAGGGAACATTTTTGGTTCCGTGTCTGTCCGTCGCTCAATTTTTGGGAACAAACATATCTTAAGAACTACTCGTCCGATTTTAATGAAATTTGGATAGTAGGTCATGATTAACCTATTGTTGGTCCTATATAACTTTGAACATACTGCGCCCATTTCTTTCTCTTCTACATGTTTTGTACACATGCTTTGGGGTATGATTTTTTTCTGAACATGCATGCCACATTAGAAATTAGCCAAATCTTAAGTTCAGTTTTCTTCGCAAACGACACAATACATTTTTTTTTTTTTTTAAAAAAGTCTCATTCTTAGACTCAATGTACCTCAAAACATGTAAATCCAGCTGAGAATTCAAAAGTCAGCCAAAGAACAATACTTTCTCTCCATAGTACTATGTACTTGAGAAAGTAAAATAGACTGCCAATTGATGTGGCACACAGCTTCCATGCATCCCATCACGTACTTCATTGATTTGATGCTTTTGCAAGCCATTATTGTCTAATTTGTTAAATTGTTTCCCGCTTTTTTTTAATCTGTCAAAATTGTTTTTATTTTTTAGTTAAATTTAAGTATCAATTTAGCAATAGTTAAAGGGCGCAGACGGTTAAAATTAATCTGGAGTTATCTCCTTACTTTCGATAAACTAAAATTTTCATAGGAATCATATAAGTACTTTTAAAGCTATAGGTGAAAATAAATGTATGGTTGTGCACATGTGAAAAAGAAACTAATGAACGCAGAAGGTTGAAACTTATATGGGACCAACAATGGGCTAATTATGACCTACCTCTTAAACTTCATTAAAATTGGACGTGCGTGTAGTTTTTAAAAGCGACAGAACCATAGACAGACAAGGAACCAAAATGTTCCCTGATGTCTGAAACGGATTTCTGTCTTAAAATTTTTGAAATTGGAGACATAAAATATTTTCGTTCCCCAGAACGATCACGTAGCTTCCATCACATTCGGTAAGCTCGGAACCAAAATATTAAGCTGAAGCAACAATTTAGAATCAATTATCATGTTTCTGTTTTATACTCCAAGTTCAATGTTCACATATTCCTTCTATTTTTTAATTATTGCTTCTATTTGAAGTAGAAGCTACAGCAAATATGATAAAAATATATCTACGATGCAGAACCCCTTACACTTTTTTAGTCAGTAGTTAATAGTTCAATTGTATCTCTACCTTCATTATGTTATGACTCTTTTTAGGCGATTTATTGTTATTTTTAAATGAAATTTCTTATCGATGATGACTCTCCTTGTCCAATAAATAAAAGTTAAATAAATTTTTTTTCCGGAAGAACGAAGTAAGATATGCAAATTAAATAAGGAAATATTTGTTGAAGTCCAACTCGTTCCTAACTGAATTCTATCATCAGACTTTTTCTACAGTTCATGTTATTGTGACGTTAGCAAATCAAATTTGAAACTATAGTTCTTTATAAAAATATAATAAAACTGTCACGTATTATGCTAAGCTGGTTTATTTTATTACTACCTTTTTATTAACTTGGTTTCTTGTTTGTCCGGTACAAATGAGTAGCTTTAAAATTAACTTCAGAACAGTTAAAATAGAGTTTAAAAGTAGCTAGACATTTGAAACTTTCAGAACAGCTCAGAACACGATGACAATGCATTATTTTAATACTTTTAGTAATTTTTCAGCAGAATTTAATTCGTTTTCAGCAAATTTGCTGAATGAAAAGTTAGTTCGGAAAAAATCCGCAAGTTATTTTATTTGTTTTGTCATATCCCATAATATTTACAATCTTCATTTTGACAGGTTTCAAATTTATGATTTTTATAAATAAGAGATAAACATTAAATGACCGTAAAACATGAAATATATCGATTATATTATTTCAAATATATCGATGGCACGGTTTAAGAAAATTTAGTAAAACGTAGTATATAAAAAGTTCTTTTTATCTTTCAATTATTTATATCTATAATTATACTGTTATAAATAGCTTTAAAGAATACACTAATATTTTTTAAAAACTTATTTCTTAACAAAAATGATTATTTAACTTCTTTTGTGCTTGATTTTATTTTTGTTAAAAGGTTTTATTTTGTAGCATTTTATAAATATGATTTTCAAAAGGTTGAATTTGATGAGTAAAAGGTTGAATTTTATGAGTAAAGGGTTGAATTTAATGAGTAAAAGGTTGAATTAATAAATTCTATTTTCATTCCTATTTCCAATTCTATTTTCTATTTCTATTTCTATGTCTATATAGTATTTAATCTAGTTTATCTCGAGGTCGATACACCAAAACTCTACTGTATTGTATTGAAGCTACAAGTATAAATACCTGGCTGTATTGAGATCAAATTAGGGCATGCGCAGTTTCATTTTCTCTTCATGGTAACCTGACATCACGATCGTACATACATAACCTTCTATCACAAGTATCCTAATTATCAAGTGTCAAAATCAGCTGTTTCCTCATGACGTCAGAAATGTGTCCAAATACATATTTTCAAATACCAACTCACGGTCATGTAATCAGATATCAGTTTAAAACAGTGACTGTATTGTTTCCCGTAGATTGTAGTCCTTAAATTGAAGGTAGCCTGACATATCAACCGTACAGTCATAACCTTCTATCACAGGTATCATAATTATCAAGTGTCAAAATCAGCTGTTTTCTCAACAAGGCAAGAGGTGAAGGAAAAGGTTAAACTCGTCGGTTATTACTTTGTTTTTTACTTTATTTTTATTTTTTTGTTTCCAGGTAGTTCTTAGAGTGCTTGTTAGGTTCCTTAACGAGCGAATAAAGTATATCCAAGTCAAATAAAGTTAAATGAAAATAAAATAACAATAAAACTTTTTACTGTATTACATTTGAAGTTAATATTTAAATTAATAATGTATGTACATGTACATTTACTACTTTTTTGGGTATGTAATGTTTTAAGCTTAGCTATATGCTAATATATAACTTTCCCTTCGAGAAAACGTTTAATGTATATTTTACAACATTTGCTCTTTCACTCACAGCTAACGCCTTTACATAAAATGAAAATGCTGAACTTGAAATTTGTTGTTAGAGCAATTTGACGTAAATCTTTTAATGTTAACATTTACCAAACATTGTACTTGGTTAGTCGGGAGTTTTCTTTAATGCTGCAATACGAGGGAGAAAAGGTTTAAGGATTAACTTGTATAAAATTCTAAAAGTATATTTATTAAGTTCTGCACTTTTACACGTAAGTTTTTATAATTTTTATTTTACATAAGATAAAAAGTTGAAGTGGTAAGAGATAAAACTCCACATAATACCTTGATTTAACTTAATTTAAATAAGGTAGTTTAATTGAACTCATATGAAATACACGTCAAGGGGTGTTTTAAATGCGAATTTTCACTTATTAATCCACATTGCTAAAGCACATAAACACACACGGAACACGGATTCCGTCTTCAATCCTTGCTTTTAGTTCTAACTACACATTGGCTTTTCCTAAGTGATCATATAACTATTAGGTATTTATACTATTAGGTATTTATACTATTAGGTATTTACTATTAGGTATTAGGTATTTCTGTTATCATATAACTCCTTAGGTATTTAAATTTCGACACCTAATGAAGTTTTGCCCAATAATAGTGAGGTGTAAAGGTACATCCACTCTTAAGGCAAATCGTTTTTGTATAAAGGGACTCATAAAGTTGTGATATTTTTATTACTAAGTGTGCAATGCACTTGTTTGCTTGCGCAATATTGAGCTGAGCATCCTAATTTTATTCATGCGTTAAAATTCATATTACATTCATTTGTTTGTATCACGTCATGATCACATTTATCATGGCGCATTTATACTATTTTTGATAGGATGTAACTCCGCACCACTTTTTTCCTGCTTTCCTACCACCCCCCCAGTCATAANTCGGATCAAAAATAGTAATATTTCTAATTTTTAATAGACAGCAAATTTTTCCTTTTTTTTTACCCCCTTCTTAAATGAAAATATGACAAAAATGAACATAAAAACAATAACTGTACTCTATAAAAAAAGCTTTTACAACGACATGCATTACGTGTGGTTAGACACTATGACGGTGCCGAATTTGGTGTGAATTGGTTCATCCGTTCAGGAGGAGTATGTGTCTAACCAAGTGTAGTATAAGAGTTTCGCTTCGCTCAGCTCAATTAGATCAAATTAATACACATAGTTGAAAGATGCAACAAAAGAAGATCAGGCCTTAGGGAAGTAAGAGCAGGCCTACTCTCTTAACCTAAGGTAAAGAGTGAGCAACTATCCATTATAACAACAAATAATATCCATTATGATAAACAAATATTATAAAAAAAGATCAATTATGAATGATATATTTCTTGGGTGCGCTAGCCCCCAAATTTTTATTTCATGTCGGGGTATAATTTTTCTGAACATTTGTGCCTAATTTCGTTCAAATCGGCCCAGTAGTTTAGACTCCACGACAACCAATAGACAGACGACAAACAGACATTTTGAAAAAAAAATAACCATTTTTTTGGACTTGGGGTACCTCAAAACGCTTAAATCCATTAAAATTTCAAAATAGAATTTTCTCGCCATTTCAATACTTTCTTTTTATTCGAGAAAGTAAAAAATATAAACGATATCCTTATAATATATGAGATAAATAATATTCTAAAGCTTTTGCAGACTAAAGGAGGATTCTCGGATAGAGTTAATCGACAAATGCACAGAATTTTTATCGCAAGAAAACTTGCAATATATAATATCATTGGATATATATCGGTAAACTTTTACACAAGTTCTTTTCATACATCCAAAGCTTCATATCAATCACAAAATTCAAAAAAGTTTTAACATAGAGAAACTTTACACAGTATTTTCACATTAGTATACTTTTTCTGAAGGTTCAGGTAAAAGTTTTTTTATGAAAACAACGCTGGAAGATCGCTACCCTACTTTAAATAATATGTGAAAATACCATAAAAACAAACCAGGTTTTAAAACGTAATATGTAGTGTCAATATTTTCATAGCATATTCACTCGTATATTTTTACATAACTGATATAAATAATCTATATATATAAAACTAAGAGTGACAGTGACTGACTGATCAAAAATTCTCCTACTTCCCATTGACATAAAGATTTGAAATTTAGGACATAGATAGAGTGTACCATAAATAGAAAAGTGCGGCCATTTTTATTTCGATATGTGTCCGCCATATTGAATTATAGCCGCTATCTTGGATTTATTCATCAGTAATTCTCCTACTTCCCATTGCCACGGAGATCTGAATGGTACATAGATAGAGTGTACCATAAATAGAAAAGTGCGGCCATTTTGATTTTGATATGTGTCCGCCATATTGAATTACATCCGCCATCTTGGGTTTAATAATACTCTACTATCTCAGCTTCAAGTGGACCTAGAGATCTGAAATTTGGTACATTGACTTATTGTAGCAAAAAAAAAGAAAATTAAAGGTACTATCACTTCTACATAGGGCCACCATATTGAATTACAACCGCCATCTTTGATTTAATAACTCACTATTATCTCAACTTACAGTGGACCTAGAGATTTGAAATTTTCTGCATAGACTTATGGTACCTAAAGAATAAAATTAAAAACACTTTTACTTCATTATATAGCCGCCATATTAAATTATAACCGCCATCTTGTGTTTAATAATACTCTATTATCTCAGTTTCCAGTGGACCTAGAGATCTGAAATTTTTTACATAGACCTATGGCAGCTAAAGAAGAAAACCAAAGGTACTTTCACTTCAACATATGGCCGCCATCTTGGATTTAATCAGATACTATTATCTTAGCTTCCAGTGGATTTAAATATCTTAAATTTGTTACATAGACGTATTGTAACAAAAATTGAAAGTTGAATGTAGTATAAAATAAAATAATTGAAAATGCATAAAAAATAATACAATCTACTTTTACTAAAATACGAAATTATTTAACAATAAAGATATATTAATTATAATGGTTTAATTATTATTTACACACAGCGCCAACTTCTAGACGGATAAGGTGCGCGAAGCGCACCGATCCGGATAGTTCGTATATATAAATAATTCCTTAATTAATATTGTTAATTTTATTCCTTTTCAATTGTCTACTGTGATAGTGCAAACATTCGATTTGATAGATTTAAACATTTTAAGGCATTCCTTTGACTGTGATCAGTAAAATTTGGTGAAAATATTCAGAACATTACGTATTTTCATAATTATTTATGACAATTTTCCATTGTTTTTTTACTTTATTGATATTATTAATAAACCTGTTAGATTGCCTTGTAAAATTTATAAAATAGACACCTTCCAAAAAAATTGTCTTTCCCTTATCTATTTCCTGAGCTTCTTCTTTTAATTCTAAAAGTGCTATTGCAATATTCTTTATCTGCTTTTATTAATATCCTAGAGTGCGCGCTACTTTGGATGACTCAAAGGAATAGAAAAATAGAAAGGAGAGTGGTGTCGTTCTTGAGTGTCGACACATTCCTGTTCTATTGACTACGGTACTCCAATAAACGAAACACGCGAAACGATAATGACACTAAACGATCATTTAATGATAAATATTACTAAATGAAATAATAACAAGTCTCATATAGCACTTGTTACAATGGTATCGTAAAGATGTCAGGAGACATCGTAATATATTGGTGAACGAACTTCCGAAAAATAAAGATGGTGGAAGGTGACGCCATGAGAAACGGAAAAAGACACCGTCTGTAACAATGGACATGGAGTCTTGGAAGTACTGATAAGGACTAGACTACTGGAGAACTATTAGAAAATTATAAAGTTGGCGCTTACACCATTTTTATTTAATTAAATTTTTGCTTCCAAGCTTAGGACCTAGGTTTGAGGCGGAGTTGAGAGCACTCTATCCATTCGACTATTCCCCAATATCCTAGTATTATTTAAAACTTTCATTACCTAGAAAACTGTTAGAAATCTCAAATAAATTTGATCTTTGTTTGCAAGATACAAAAGCTTTTAATTACACTTGACATAAAAGAGAAAACAATTAAGTTTCAAGTTTAAGAGGAATAAATTGACAGAGTCAGGAAAAGGGTAAAAAGTTAATTACAAAATTCAATCTCTACAAACACACAAGCGAAATTTTAATATAAAGTAGTTTTAGTTTTCATTTTCAATAGCTTGTAGAAAAATGGCACATAGCTGTTTGCAACTGGTTAAAAAATTCTTTACACATAAATAGTTCTATTCACCGTTAGGATCTAAATTTTTGTAATAACTTTAAAAATAAAAATTGTTAGGTCGTGTAATTTTTTAACTTCTCATATTTTAGGAAGATAATGTTTCTGAAAGTTTAAAAAAATTTCTAATTCACTAAGTATTTTTAGATCATTGTGTACCATGTAACACTAAGAACGGTGAAGATTAAGAGCGCAAGTGGAGCTGATGTTAACGGCATAATTAAAAAACGAAAAGCTTCCTCACAAAATTAATGTTTATTTCGTAACTAGTTTTCGGTCTCTCGGCCATTATCAGTGCCGGTAAAAGGTAAAGGAAAAAATCCGACGTTGAATCACATTAGAGACAGAGACAAAAAACGGACTTGTTTTCATTATTCTAAAGGGGAGGCAGAGAAAGAATGGAAGGGTATCGTCAAAACCAGCTGCTTTATTTGAGTGTACCTAAAAAAAAAAAAAAANACTTTGAAATTTGGCATGTATATGTCTTGTACCTACCCACACATATTTATTCGACATCGTGAGGGGTATCATATTAAAGGGTACGTTGTGCTGATTACAAAAATATATAATTCTTTGGTTATAACTTTGATAGCACGAGCGTAGGCACGTTTGAAGTGGATGTGAAACGTGCCCCCCCCCCCCTCTATCTCGCTTATGTGAAGTGCAAAAAATCTGAAAATATTGCTGAACATTCTTCGACCAAAAGTAAAGATACCACTTTTTGGAATTTTGAAAAAAAAATTATTTTATCTTTTATTGACAAAATACGTTTTCTTTTTTTTTTTATAAGTATGGTCTTTTCAATGTGTTTATATGGCTGTTTTTCGGTTCAATGGCAAAAAAATACTTTCATCAGAAGTTTGTTTATGTGTTTTGAGAATATCAGACCCATAGGATAGTTCAAAGTAAGCTTTTTAGCATTTTAAAAAACACCATTAATAGGGTACTACTTAAACAATACAGTGTTGCCTACGGACCCTCGTTGTGTGCGGGCTAGCACTCACTTGACCTGTTTATTTTCTATTCCACATGCGCACAAACATACAATTTATTTACACCTATATCATCAAAAATATGTATCTAATTTTAATAAAATTTGGATGGTTTGTCGAAAGTAACCCAAAGATAGGTAACGCTTGTTAAGTAGCATAGACGGTACAAATTAATCTGGGGCTGTCTGCGGGTTACTTTCGATAAACTATAAAAGTTTCATTCAAATCTTATAAGAAAACTTTTGAAGGTATAGGTGTAAATAAATGTATGTTTGTGCGCATATTGAAGAGAAACAAATGAGCGCAGAAGGTTGAAACTTATATAGGACTAACAATAGGTTAATCATGACCTACCATATAAATTTCATTAAAATCGGACGTGTTGTTTTCATTTTAAGATTGGTTTAACAAAAATTGAGCGAGAGACCGAAAGACCGACAGACGGACATAGAACCAAAAATGTTTTCTGATGAAAAGTGTGAAACGGATTTCTGCCTTGACATTTTTGAAATCGGAAACACAAAATATTTTCGTTCTTCAGAAAGATCATATAGCTTCAGTTACCTTCGGTAAACTCGTAAGAAATGCACATTTAATTGAACAAATTGTATAACTAAAACGAAGCGCAATCATTAAAGTTATTCCGATATTCCAGTTTTAATAGTATTAGCTCGAAATCACCTTTAATAGAAAAGTACAAAGAACTCAAAAACTATTTATATTCTAATAACATAAAACATAATGCCTTCTATACAACACTTTATGTCGACTACAATTTGCATTATAAATACAATAAATCTATTTGCATTTAGATGGCTCGAAACTTATACAAAGTGAATCAGAGGATAAAAGTGATTAGAAACCAGTTTTCAATTTGCACACTGATTGTTCTTTTTTCAATTAAAAAGGGACATTGTTCGAATTTTCTTTTCACTTTCGGGATACATTTTCACATCTGTGAGTAGGATCTAAAAATTATTAAAAAAAGGCAATCTTCCCTTAGCAAGGGTCTCTTTTGTTGCAAGAATAGTTCACGTTTTTGTCTATAACGTTTCATTATCATTTCCGATCAGAATCCACTAATATAAAAAGTGACTTCTGTTGAATCATAGTCACATTAGTAGTCTTAGTTTTTTTGCCGGGAAGGATCATGTTATTATAGTCCAGGAGATAGCGTGCAAAAAAATGTCTGACTAACATCAAGCTAGAATTTTGTAGACAAGTCAATCTTTTAGCGCCTTTTAAGACTATGTGGTCGGCTAAGTTCGTCTGCGGGACATAGCTTGGCAATTGGCGTTTGAAAAAAACAACCCGGTGGAGAGCGGCCATGCCTTACCAATTATGGTGGACAATGTGATTTTCATGATCCTGAGTACAGAATTAGTTAGTAGACCGACAATCAAGTTGATGTTAGTTTGTCCCTTGACAGGCGACCATNAGACCGACGATCAAGTTGATGTTAGTTCGTCCCTTGACAGGCGACCATGTTGATTTTTAATAATATTTGAATAACAAACCTGTCAACTGTGAAAATAACATCGACATGATTTTTTGTCTACTAACTAATTCTGAACTCAGGATCATGAAAATCATACAGTCCACCATAATTAGCGGGACATGGCCACTCTCCACCATTTTGTTTTTTTTTCAAATGCCTATTGCCAAACTATGTCCAGCAGACGAACTTAGCCGACCACATATTCTTAAAAGGCACTAAAAGATTAACTTGTTTACAAAATTCTAGCGTGATGTTAGTCAGACACTTTTTTGCACGCTATCTCCTGGACTATTAGTATTATCACCTCGAACGGTGATAATTTAATGGCTTAAAGGCCTCCATACACGATCAAAAAAACTGATGTCTAGCAAATTTAAGCCATACACGTCAAAATTTCATGTTTGCGCAAACATCAAACAGCCCCACACACGGTTAAAATGTTTGCGCAAACATTTTGTCAGTGGATGGGGGACCTAAGAAATGATTACTAAACATAATTTTTAAAAATTTTGACGGGTTCCCTCGGTAAGTAGAAGACCCAGTAGACCTATGGAAAGGGGGAACAAGATGGCTCTCGGCAGCCTTCCATAAAGAAATAAGGTGTGCCGCGGTTAATTACTATTATTTTTCATGGTGTTCTGCGTGCTAAAAAAAAGTTTAAGGAACACTGCACTAGCACCTCACAGTATGTCACTCCATGGATATAACTATGAATACATTAAAAAACCACTACTTTAAAAGTATAGTGACATAACATTAAAAAGAAAATAAAAAATACTTGGTAAAAATAATATGAAGTCATAAGCAAGAAGGTTCAAATGGTTAAGTAAGAAAAGTAAATTAAAAAGGTGCTTTCTTTACTGTCAGGTTGAAGTTGTTAAAAAAATATCCACTAAAATTAAGAGCTTCATTTTAAGAAGTGAATAGAAATTATGATAAACGAAAATTTTAGCTATACTATTACTTTTAACGGTTACTTTTTAAGTGAATTTTAACATAAAAAAGATGAATTTAAATAGGTCGAAAACATGTTAATTAATTTATATTTTTAAAACGTTTTAGATGTTCATAAAAAAATAATGAATACCGCAAAAAACCGAACAAAAAACAAAGAAAAAAAGACCATAATTATAAAAAAAAACAAAAACAGATAGCTATAGCATTAATTTACAAAATAATAATGTAATAGAGTAATAAGTAAGGTATAATTTATTAACTACTTCTGACCTTCGGAGCGAAGAGGCAGGCAATGGTGACATAGGCTGAGAGTGATATGGCTACGGACAGACTGGTTATCCTGAGTGGCATGTGATTACCCGTGCCAAAATAGATTGGCACAAACGCTAGCCAGATAACACACGTAGTGTACATTGTGAAACCTGAAACAAAACACATAAAGGTAGTAGTGACATATGATTAGATATTTATGTATAATGGCTTATGAAATAAAAAAGAGTATTAAAGGGCGAAGGGCCAGACGGAATAATGGTCGGAGTGTGATAGGTATGGAGGAGAGGGTCTACTTGAATGAACTTATCATTCATAATCATAACTCAGCCGACCTCTAAGCGGCGATGTAAACGATTGCAGTTAGCTCCTTCCTTTTTCTATTCTCCTAGTACAATGTACAGCGTTTTAGAATCGCTTAGGGAGGGGACGCCTTAGCGTCAGCGGTACCAAGCGCGGTAGTGGGAGACACTATTCCTACCAAGAGCGGACAGACTCGATTGAACACCTCCTATACCTTCCTTACACCCTGATCACATATCTTCCATTCGTGTAACGGTAACGCTATCAAGGTTAATGTTCCATAGCCAAGACATAAAAATGTTAAAATGTGATGTGACGTTAGAAGGAAAGTAATAGAATTATTACAATTATATAATTATATTCTTGAGAATGAAGGCTAGCCAATCATCACACGAGTTTTCAAAGTAAATGCATCAATATAATGTTTCAATGCCTAAATTGTCATTAACTAACGAAGTTTTGGAAGTTATTTCAATCACCATCTGTTGAAGCAGGTCCCTATGCCCATAGAAGACGGCTATCTGCAATTTCGTAATTCAGGCTAAAAAGCTAAAGGTATCCACAAATTTAAACTAGGGCATGCGCAACCTAGTCATCTTCCAGTGATGAACTTCATTAGAGTACAATAAAAGATGCCTTACCAATTTACGAGATTCCCTACAGTCGAGGGCTATTATTAAATCGTTTATATGAGTAAAATGACAATATCTAGAAATCTACAACAATATAATAATGTCAGGGACGTAAAAAAGAAATACATGGAAATCAGCAATTACAGTTCTATCTTATGACACATTTTACTTTATCAACTTAAAGGACATCTGTAGCTGTTTTCCACATTAGAATCGTTGGAGAGGCCATGGAGATCGGTAAGAAACCTTAAGAAATAAGTCTAAAATATTAAGATGAAACCATCAATTGCTATCTCAAACGCAGGTTTAGGAAGGAAATAACTTAAACCTCATAAAGAATACACATTGTCTAAAGTCTTCTTCACATTGTCACACACATTGTCACTTCAGACATTGTCTAAAGGCTGTTTCAATTTCTATAATGCAACATCTGATGAATTCAACAATTGCTGACCCCTACCAAGAATATAACTCAGTTACTCATGATTCTAGTCAATTTTATCATATCTGCATGTAGACCTAAGTGTTGTTCTTCATTGAAGGCAAGGCATTCGGACATACATCGGAATTTCCATAACATATTATGTCACTGATAATGGGACAGCGTATTTTTCTATAACCATATATGTCAAGGGGTCTAGCTTAATCGTCTCCTTTAAAGAAGCATCCACTATAGAAAGAACTATTTGTAGACTTGTAACCNATTACACCAGAACTTTCCACTTCAAACTACCATTTGACTGAGATAAGGTTTAACACAAGGATTAACTTAGTCTCGGACTAAAGTTAGCCCGCGTTTATTTAACCTACGGGTTAACTAGTCCACGACTTTAGTCAAACACTGAATTGATTAAAACAAATAAAAAGTATGTTTTATGATAGATCTTATCGTATCTTACTTAATAGGAACACATTTTATTAACAACATCGATTAATTCATTTATTGAGAATAATAGTTTGACACAAAAATAAATTGTAAACAAAGGTTAAATAAACCCGGGCTAACTTTAGTCCGAGACTAAGCTAATCCTTGAGTTAAACCTTCTCTCTGAAATCCAATATTTAACCCCAGAGTTAGTTAGACCTCGACTAACGCTAGTCGCGGACTAGTTAAACCCTGCTTTCTGAAACCGACCCTAAATATTTTTATTTTTAATACATTTTTCTTCATAAATATGTACTTTAAAGTTTCTTGTTAACCTTATTAATTATCTAAAGGCAGTTACGTTGTTAATAACATGTAATTGTTCCTAGATAACCAAAAGCAATCTTATATAAAACACAGTTGTCTTCTAAAGCAATCACATCAGATTTTTCTCTTACATTTTTAATATTGTGACATATTTGACATTTCGATAATAAAACAAACAAACAAAGCACTAGATGAGGTTAAAGGTTTTGTTGACAAGCGTCCGTGGGTACGGAAGGACAAGGAATAGACCAATAAGACAAGGACCAGTGACCACGTGATCGTGCTGTTGTCACTTTAGTTCGGATTGAGCTCGCTTGAGAGGTTTAACATATGGGTGTAGCATAATGAACCACTTTTCAAATCGCATTGCTCCCTCTACCCCTTTCTTACTCTGGGGTTCTTTTTAATCAAAAAGCTATAGCTGTCAAATAAAAGGATTCATAGTAGATCTCCATTTTTCAAATTTATCTCTCTTAGATGCAAGCAAATAATAATTCTTCCATTAATAACACAAAAAAACTAGTTCTAGTTTGCACAAATTCTTATAAATCTTAATATAATTTTTCTAAAATGGATGAAAGCAAATACAGGGAATATATATTGGCAATATCGGTAGATGGATAATATTTCAGCACTTTAATACGGATATTTTCAGAACGGTAAGAGGATTAACAAGCGTAAAATCTCAATAAAGGAGTCCATTTGTCAAATTAAACCCATGTGAAATGATAAAAAGCTAGTCGCATGTTAATTCCCAGCTTTTAGAGGAAATATAAGCGACACATCCAATTTTGATATTATCCTCTCTTTGATCCTTTATCTAACAATAAATTGCTTGGATATAAAGAGCAATTTATAATATGTTTTAATCATTTAACAAATAAACAGCTTTTTATATAATTCAAAGGCATGAATAAACTAAAATTCAAAGGTTGCACAACCTGACCTTTTCATCAGCGAATTGATCCAATTTAGATAGTGATTGGGTGGGGACTTAATTGACTTTTATTACTAATGATTAGCCTCCCCCTGTGGGTCTCATGCTAGGGATCAATGGCTATATTTTCTAAAACCAGGCATTGCGTACCACTTTCATTAAAGCGAGAGTAATACAATAAATATTGAATTTGAAGAAAATAGTTCATAATGATGATTGTAGTTCAGAGCCGAATAGAGGGGGAACAGGAATAACCATCACGTCCCGGCCTAATCCATTTAAACTGTTATAAAATGTATAACTTAACTGCACAAAAACTTCTACTTGTATCACGTTATAATTTTACAAGCATGTTTCAATAGTACATTAGATGATAAAAATAAATTTTTATTATTGAATTTTATTATTATTATTATTTTTTTTTTTTTTGGAGACATTTAATGACAGGTTTAGTGTCGAGAGCTCCTAGACTATAAGTATTATTAATCTACGCCTCAAGAGCTTTCTTCAAGAGCATTTTAAAAAGCCCTTCGCAGGACAAACTACAAATAAAGATGTTCCAAAACAGATTGAACCTGATAGTGCGGAAGAAGTACTTGCTCACGATACATTTTCACGATTGCAAGTCTATATGGTCCAGACCCTCAATACGAGTAAACAATCTTCATGTCTACATAATATTTGAAGTGGGTAGTAAGCATGGATAATGAATGGATTGATCCCTCGCCGTGATACTCTGATTTATATGGCTCACTTCTTGATCACATCATTCTCGCTTCGGCGGTAAAGTGTACAGAGGTATGATGTGTGAAGTGGCTGCAACTCTAGTAGGGGATAGTAAAATGGGCCTAAAAAGTGGCCTAATTGCTAGGTTCGAACAAGTGGTTCGTCCTATCTGTCTAGTACTAGTACAAGTACCTTACAACTTACTACTTACTAGCATAGATAATTGGGCATGAGGACAGAGTAAATGGTTCCTGTTAAAGGTTATACTATAACTGTGCAGTTTATTTAAATATTAACTGTTGTGTCTCAGACTTAAAAATAGAGAAGTTATATTTTATACTCACATATGAAGGCATGCTTTTTTCGTCAAGAAAATAAATTATATAAGTTCTTTTAGCAATAAAATGTAGAGAACATTAAGTGACAAGGTAAGTAGCAAGTACAAACTGATGTCTGCAAATTAGTGCGGCACATAGCTTGTCCGCGTTCTATTGCAAACTTGAATGATTTTTTACTTTTACCGAAGGTAACGGAAGAATTGTTTAATCATTATCTGATTTATTTAAGTTTTCCCATTTATGTTTCAAAGTTTACCAAAAGTAAATTAAGCATTATGGCCGTTTTGAAGAACGATATTTGTTAGGCTCATAGGGTTCACACCTTGTATGAGGTACTAAGATACATGCAATCATACGTCTGAAATGATTGCAAATATAAATCCCAAAGGACCACCTTAAAAAGGAAAATAAATAAATACGAACAAAAGGTAGGTTTAACGAACGAGCANCAGATAAATTTTCTGTATTTGTTCCGAAACCAAATACAGACAATAGATCATAAAAAAAAGGAATTTGGTAAGTGAAGCTTCATTCACACACGCATTCATACCAGTTAAAAGTTAAGTCAAGTTATACAAGACAAAATTGTTTCACACCAAAACAATCATTCACGCACACATTCACCATGAAGTTAAGTTAATGATACATAAAATTTAGATAATTAAAATGGACTTAGCCGTGGTGATTTGGCTGCATGCTGCGACGGATGCAAGTTCCGACGTCTTCTACCTGAACTCGATGAGAAGAGAAGATGTGATTTAAGTTAATATAAGATGTAGCTGAGGGCCCTGAGACTATATTAATTAATTAAAATGTTAATGAGACATGAATAGGAGAATTGGAGACACGTGAACGCTTTTACCAACAGAAGCGATGTGTCTACTAGCTGATCCTGAGGTCGAGTGCGTAGAGTAGTAGAACNAGATGTTCCAAAACAGATTGAACCTGATAGTGCGGAAGAAGTACTTGCTCACGATACATTTTCACGATTGCAAGTCTATATGGTCCAGACCCTCAATACGAGTAAACAATCTTCATGTCTACATAATATTTGAAGTGGGTAGTAAGCATGGATAATGAATGGATTGATCCCTCGCCGTGATACTCTGATTTATATGGCTCACTTCTTGATCACATCATTCTCGCTTCGGCGGTAAAGTGTACAGAGGTATGATGTGTGAAGTGGCTGCAACTCTAGTAGGGGATAGTAAAATGGGCCCTAATTGCTAGGTTCGAACAAGTGGTTCGTCCTATCTGTCTAGTACTAGTACAAGTACCTTACAACTTACTACTTACTAGCATAGATAATTGGGCATGAGGACAGAGTAAATGGTTCCTGTTAAAGGTTATACTATAACTGTGCAGTTTATTTAAATATTAACTGTTGTGTCTCAGACTTAAAAATAGAGAAGTTATATTTTATACTCACATATGAAGGCATGCTTTTTTCGTCAAGAAAATAAATTATATAAGTTCTTTTAGCAATAAAATGTAGAGAACATTAAGTGACAAGGTAAGTAGCAAGTACAAACTGATGTCTGCAAATTAGTGCGGCACATAGCTTGTCCGCGTTCTATTGCAAACTTGAATGATTTTTTACTTTTACCGAAGGTAACGGAAGAATTGTTTAATCATTATCTGATTTATTTAAGTTTTCCCATTTATGTTTCAAAGTTTACCAAAAGTAAATTAAGCATTATGGCCGTTTTGAAGAACGATATTTGTTAGGCTCATAGGGTTCACACCTTGTATAAGGTACTAAGATACTTGATTCCCAAAAAAATAACTGTCTAAAATAATTGCAAATATAAAACCCAAAGGACCACCTTAAAAAGAAAAATAAATAAATACGAACAAAAGGTAGGTTTAACGAACGAGCATTATTATAAATATAAAAGAAATAATAAAATAATAAGTCTTAAGTAGTACATGCCACGATGTGTAAATTGGTTACCAGCAGTTGTTTTACATGAGTTGTTAAAATTAAAGAGAAGTTAAATTACAGATAAATTGTCTGTATTTGTTCCGAAACCAAATACAGACAATAGATCATAAAAAAAGGAATTTGGTAAGTGAAGCTTCATTCACACACGCATTCATACCAGTTAAAAGTTAAGTCAAGTTATACAAGACAAAATTGTTTCACACCAAAACAATCATTCACGCACACATTCACCCTGAAGTTAAGTTAATGATACATAAAATTTAGATAATTAAAATGGACTTAGCCGTGGTGATTTGGCTGCATGCTGCGACGGATGCAAGTTCCGACGTCTTCTACCTGAACTCGATGAGAAGAGAAGATGCGATTTAAGTTAATATAAGATGTAGCTGAGGGCCCTGAGACTAAATTAATTAATTAAAATGTTAATGACACATGAATAGGAGAATTGGAGACACGTGAACGCTTTTACCAAGCGAAGCGATGTGTCTACTAGCTGATCCTGAGGTCGAGTGCGTAGAGTAGTAGAACGTATGGTACGGATTCCTTACGTTACTTTACGCATTACGTAAAAACCATATGTTTTTCTACGTAAATATGTCTGGGGAAAGATATCCGAATTCCAGCGAAGAGTGATGCCTTTTCTGAACATAACCGATGAAAAAGAAAGAAAGTTGCATCCTGTTATCCTCATAAACAATCCTTTTACGTTAGTTATAATAAATCAAGTTGAATGTACTTTAATAGTAGAAGATGTGTCGATTGGAAGAAATCTTGTGCTAAATAGTGAAATTTTTAAAGAAAAGAATACATAATAAAGTAAAAAATAGAATTAACAACTGTTGGTCTCCAACAATATTATTTTTATTTCTTCCAATTTCGAAAATTCCTGGACATAAATCCGATTCAGACATCAGGGAACATTAATAAAAATGTGTTTTCACTAATATATCAGAAAGAAATACAGCTGACATATTTTACAATACGAAATACGCTCGTTTCATTCTCCTTTCTCCAAAAAAAAGTATACAGCAATATGTATTCTGTCACTCTTATGGTTGTACAAGATGTTACATTATAAATGCTTAGACAGCTTTATCACAAACCAAGATATTTTAGTTTATCTCGTGTAAAAAATTTAGTATAGCCTTAAAAGCGATGCTGAAGAAAGAAAAATAAATTCACTCTTGTGACAATAAAATGAAATAGATATTTTTTGATTTTATTTGATTTCTTTTGGCAAAAAACTATCTGTTTGACCATTAAACCAAAAGAAAAATACACGTTTACAANCTTTACGCATTACGTAAAAACCATATGTTTTTCTACGTAAATATGTCTGGGGAAAGATATCCGAATTCCAGCGAAGAGTGATGCCCTTTCTGAACATAACCGATGAAAAAGAAAGAAGGTTGCATCCTGTTATCCTCATAAACAATCCTTTTACGTTAGTTATAATAAATCAAGTTGAATGTACTTTAATAGTAGAAGATGTGTCGATTGGAAGAAATCTTGTGCTAAATAGTGAAATTTTTAAAGAAAAGAATACATAATAAAGTAAAAAATAGAATTAACAACTGTTGGTCTCCAACAATATTATTTTTATTTCTTCCAATTTCGAAAATTCCTGGACATAAATCCGATTCAGACATCAGGGAACATTAATAAAAATGTGTTTTCACTAATATATCAGAAAGAAATACAGCTGACATATTTTACAATACGAAATACGCTCGTTTCATTCTCCTTTCTCCAAAAAAAAGTATACAGCAATATGTATTCTGTCACTCTTATGGTTGTACAAGATGTTACATTATAAATGCTTAGACAGCTTTATCACAAACCAAGATATTTTAGTTTATCTCGTGTAAAAAATTTAGTATAGCCTCTTTTTTTATTATTAAAAGCGATGCTGAAGAAAGAAAAATAAATTCACTCTTGTGACAATGAAATGAAATAGATTTTTTTTGATTTTATTTGATTTCTTTTGACAAAAAACTATCTGTTTGACCATTAAACCAAAAGAAAAATACACGTTTACAATGTAAAATGATCATATTAAGACATCCAAACATCGAATGTAAGAAATATTTTATCTTTAAACAAAAAACTATAAAATTTATCTATAAAATAAAATATTAAACAATAAAATCTAAAGCAAAAATATTACATTTCTACAGAATAACGTAAGAGTGAATGGGAGATTCTTCAGTGTGTATAAATGAATGAGTGTGAGAATAAGAGAGCCTTATGTGATGGTTAATGTTTTTAGGGTCATCGAAAAAGGTGTCCGTGATTTCAAAAAGAAATAGCGTGTATTAAAGGTACAATATTTTTATCCCCAACATAATCCTAACCAAGAAAAATAAAAAAAGGGTCAAGTGTCATACCCCCTCCCTAAAGAGTCAGCCTATCAAAGTAGAATTATCTACAATGTGGCCAAGATGAGGTATTCAAAAAGAATTTATATCTCCCCGTAAAATATAAGACTTTATTACTAAAATTATTATTATTATTGATCCCCTTAACGCCTAAGTCAACAAACCAAAATAAATCAGAGTTTAAGTCAAGGAGTAAAATGCTAAAATGGTACGTTGTAGATGTTGTTTCTAGCTGAAAAATAAAATGTTTTAGAAGAATGACTCAATCAATTTAAATAGTAATGTGTCATTCCTGTAAACCAGTTAATTTACGGCTGAAAACAGGAAATATTTTATGCTTCCCCGGGCTCCAGTAAGGACTGGTGGCAATTTTGATGTTTAGGAGTTCGTAAGAAAATGTTATAAATAAATAATCTGTCTACATAATTGGAGGATATAATGTGAGGTTATAATCTCTCTAAAATAATGAGGTTATAATTGGTTAGTGTCAATAAAATGTAGTAATAACCTGTCTAAATAATGTGAGGCTATAATCTGCCTATACATATATTGTTAGGTTTGTCTACATAGTGTCAGGTTACAATCTGTCTATTAAATATGATAGTCCAGTCAAATTAGACATTAAATTCGCAAATCGTGATGTAGTTCTGATTTTTTTATATATTGTCCGGACCAGTTAGGGTACTGTGATCCTAAGTTTGCAGCTTCTAAAAACCTGTGCTAGCTGCGTAATAGCTGAAAAACTGAAAAAATTTCGTACTTGTTTAAGTTTTTGCCATATAACTCGTAAACTATGTGTTTCTCGATGTTAGGCGTTATTAATATTGTTAAAGTACAGTAAAT
>KZ652350.1:110890-125398 GCA_001010745.2 Gerris buenoi | reverse complement strand
TCCATATTATATAACAATAATAGGGTTTATTGTTTATTTACCGAAAAATAATAACTACCACTTTCACACTGCACTCAAATATTGATAGATTAAAATGTAAACTTTGACTGAATTAACAAAGGTTCTTAAACTTCCTTTCATTACAATTCAAGTTAGATTATTCGGTTTAGTTTTAAGCCTACACTTTAACCGACATTAAATTTCTTGATTCTATAAAGGAAATTAACTCTAGCATTAAATTTCAAAACATATTCGTAAATAAGAAGTGAAAATCCAAGTGGCAAACTCAGGTAAAAAGATCGCGATTTGTTGAACTAGTAAAATAACCTTCTTTTGTTGACAAACAAATTATGCATTTCCGTCTCTCCCACAGGCCTGGTGGCCTGAGGGATTTTATTTCTTCCCTCACATAGGCTAGTCATTCTGAGTGTCAAAAAACAATACTAATTATAAAAATAGTGTAAATATGAGGTTATAATCTCAGTTTATATTAATATGAAGTTATAATCTGCCTAAATAATGCGGGAGGCTATAATCTGCCTATATATTGTGAGGTTTGTTTATATAGTGTCTGGTTACAGTCTGTCTATATAAAGTGTAATAATCAGTGGCGTAACTATGGGCCCGCACGGGCCCGCAATGAGGGTGGGCCCCCGGCGCCAGAGGGTCCCCCAAACCACTTTTGAAGGAAAATAAAATCTTACCAGCTTTGAGCTTGGAACATTATAGTTCTGTAACATTTTCAAGGGGGCCACCATTCAGAGCTGAAGGCCTTTTTTTATTTTTTTTAACAACGAAACCCTAAAAATACAATAGTATACTCCAGTGTGAAGAATATTCCCGTAGGTGGGTAGAAAATCGTGATCATTCGATTAATTTAGTTCACTACCTTTAATCCCTTTTATGCTTTTCAAGTTTAACAAGGCGTTTATAATTAGAAACTACATAATATCGATTAATTGTCAACTCGACAGATTTGCAGCTGCTAGGGTTCGGTTGAGAGTTCAACCTGTCGGCTAAGTGAAGAGGAGAATGAAACTCCCACTCATCTACAAAGCTGTTTCCCCTGCATTGAAATGCTCCAGACGGAAATAATTTGAAATGTGCTTCAGATGGAAATTTGAAATGCTAATTAAGGTATCAATTAGAGAAGCTTAAGGAATTGCCCTAATTTAATACTCATGAAAAGGATCTAGGAGGGAATATTTTACTTTGAANTATATATTGTGAGGTTTGTTTATATAGTGTCTGGTTACAGTCTGTCTATATAAAGTAAGGTAATAATCAGTGGCGTAACTATGGGCCCGCACGGGCCCACCATGAGGGTGGGCCCCCGGCGCCAGAGGGGCCCCCAAACCAATTTTGAAGGATAATAAAATCTTACCAGCTTCGAGCTTGGAACATTATAGTTCTGTAACATTTTCAAGGGGGCCACCATTCAGAGCCGAAGGCCTTTTTTTTTTTTTTTTTTTTTTTTTTTTTTTTTTTTTTTTTTTTTACCAACGAAACCCTAAAAATACAATAGTATACTCCAGTGTGAAGAACATTCCCGTAGGTGGGTAGAAAATCGTGACCATTCGATTAATTTAGTTCACTACCTTTAATCCCTTTTATGCTTTTCAAGTTTAACAAGGCGTTTATAATTAGAAACTACATAATATCGATTAATTGTCAACTCGACAGATTTGCAGCTGCTAGGGTTCGGTTGAGAGTTCAACCTGTCGGCTAAGTGAAGAGGAGAATGAAACTCCCACTCATCTACAAAGCTGTTTCCCCTGCATTGAAATGCTCCAGACGGAAATAATTTGAAATGTGCTTCAGATGGAAATTTGAAATGCTAATTAAGGTATCAATTAGAGAAGCTTAAGGAATTGCCCTAATTTAATACTCATGAAAAGGATCTAGGAGGGAATATTTTACTTTGAACTGATACGTTCATTGAACCCATCAAGCTGTTTTATGTCTTGTGATTTTAATCCCCCCAGTTTACAACATTTTTAAATATATCTACACCAGGCATCGCGTGGCTCTATCATTAAAGTGAGCTTAGTACAATTAAATATTAGATAGCTAATCATGATGAGTTGATAGATAACGAATATGATAGTAATAGAGAACCGTGTAGTGGGGAAGAAAGGTTTTTCCACTATTCCTTAACTCACCTACACGTTTTGTCATTTCAACTATTATAAAATGTATCACATTCTTCTTCTAAGTAGCGCTACAGCCCGGGGTGGGCTTTGGCCTGCTGTACTACGTCTCTCCAACAATTTCGGTCTGATGTCATGGAGCGCCAACCTCTCCTTCCCATTGCCAACAAATCGTCCTGCACTCCATCCATCCATCTAATCCGCGGGCGACCTCTTCTTCTTCTCATGAATAGCCTTTCGTGTAGCATACGCTTCGGGATTCTTTCGCATGTCATTGTCTCCACATGTCCTAGCCATCGAATTCTCTGAGCCTTTAAGAACCTAACCTAAATGTATCACATTACTACACAAAAAACTACTGCATGTATCCAGTTAAATTTTTTCACGCCTTTGTTTCCAATTATAATTTATACGATGTATATGAAGTTTTATTAAAATCGGTACGTCAAAACGTAAGATATCGGTAAAATCATTGCTTTCTATATTTTGAACGTTAAGGCTCTACCGCTCTTTGAGGTAAGAACAATCATTAAAATGAATATTGTATAGGTTCTAAGCAAGATATCAAAAACATAATTACAGGCTTCATTCCTAATTTTAATTCTGCACAATTTGAGCCCTATTTCAACTTCCTATGATAAATAGTACAGGCGCCATTTCAATACAACGATAAAACTCGTTGTATTAAAATGGCGTCTATACTTTTATTAAAGGAAGTTGAAATAGGGCTCAAATTGAGCAGAATTAAAATTAGGAATGAAGGCTGTACTTAGATTTTTGATATCTTGCTTAGAAGCAGTATAATTTTAAATTTACTGTTTTTCCTTACCTAAAAGGAAGGAAGATCCTTAAGGTCCGCTTTAATAAGTTTAGCGATTTTTAACACTTCATAGAGGTGTCGGTTTTGGTTTTACTAAAACATTTTATTTGAAAAAAATGTTTGTCTCATGGAATAGGTGATAATAGAAACTTTTCTTGAAATATCAATTTTAAAACTGACCCTCTCGTTTACGGGAATGTGGCGCGCGAATTCTTGGACAGATCACGCTGTCCAACGAAAATAGCATGAGCATTAATGCCCCACATTTTGCGCAAAATGTTTGCACAAACCTGATGTCCGGGAAATTTAGTTAAAAATCATGTTTGCGCAAACATCAAGCAGCCCCATACACGGTCAAAATGTTTGCGCAAACATGATGTTTGCTCAAACATTTTGACCGTGTATGGGAGCCTTTAGTGAAAGAAACCCAAATACCCAATTTCAATCAACTCGTTCATCTTTTTACTCAAGTTATTGTCGGACACGCAAACGTTACACACAGATAGACAGACAAGATGCATATTTTGTTGAATGTAAGAAGCTCGCATCAATTACATGTATTTTATATTTATTATAATTCTGGGGATAAGTTGGATCATTCAACTACGAAAGGAATTCGTAAGTAAAAGGTTAAATCGATTATCCTAATAAAAATGTTAATCAATAAGCCGGTATTTGTATGCAAATACTTAAAAATGAATAATGTATTCAATTTGATAACTTATTCACAAGACATCCAATCTTTGTTCCATCCACTTTTTAATCAAAAACCAAAAGACGCTCATGCAATATGATAAGAACGTATCCAGCACCTTCCTAAACTGCATTAGCTTCACTTTTTTACACCTAGAAAACGTTCACACAACCAAATAAGGTGGATAGACGCTGAAACTTTTTCTTTACATTTCCTTTGACCCAAATCTCTTATTCCTTTTCACAAACTAACACTATCTCGGAAGGAAAGTATAGGGAAAGTATTCAGGACTTTTCTTCTTTCTTCGTCCTTTATTCTATTTACAAGATAAAGGGATATTTACTTCGTTTCAATAAACTCCAAACGGCGTTTAGAATCTATAGAAAACTCAACAGAAATTCAAAGCATCTTTTGAAAATTCAATTAAATAGGTTTAAATTAAACAAGAGTAAAATATTTCTCTGTCAGAAACCGGTTTTTGAAGCAGTAGCAAATTTAATTTCGTTTTTACATTGTTTAACATAATTCCTTTTTTTTTTCCTAGAGTAGTATTTATTACAATTCAATTTTATTTATTCAAACATTCAAACTTTATTAAATGAGATATAAACAATAATTTTGAATTGAGTGAGTTAATTTAATTTTAAATGAATAAATCATATATATATATATNCTTGTAATCTGTAAATTACAGACTTGTAATCTGTAAATTACAGACTTGTAATCTGTAAATTACAGACTTGTAATCTGTAAATTACAGACTTGTAATCTGTAAATTACAGACTTGTAATCTGTAAATTACAGACTTGTAATCTGTAAATTACAGACTTGTAATCTGTAAGTTACAGACCTGTAATCTGTAAATTACAGATTGTCATTGTTTAAAATTATTGGAACATAATCCTGAAGTTGCTTCTGTGTCCTTAGTACATTTCTTCCACATTACCTCCCATTTCTAAGTTTTAAGTTATTAAATTCTTTACCTCTTTATACTTTCCTACAATTGTTATACATTTAAAAATTGTTACACATATAATTTTATTCTCGACACATAACTTCTTTTATAACTCTTAATTTTACCTGATTTTGATTGTATTTATTTTTTATACTGGTCTTATGTGTTATTGTACTAGTTTTATAGTGTAAATTTTATATTATCATGTGAATTTTGCCGTTATGAACTTTTTGTTTAAAATGAATATACATTTCACAAAACTATTATAGATAAAAGGTACCAACTAACTTTTTTACTTTTCTTTACATATTTTAGAATATAGTAAATGAAGCAGAAATCTAAATTGTTGCATTTAAACTTCTTTTATTGCTTCAGTTATATTTTGCCAAATAGTTTTAAACTATTTTCGTTGTAGAAATTTCCGTAGATTTCACTTCGGTTTTTTAACGTGGTGGTTATGTCTTTTTCTTTTTTCTTTGTATATCCGCTTATTTCATATATGTATTACTTTTTTGTTTATTTGTATTTTTTTTTCTTTATCTTTATGGTCTTTTTTCATCTCTTGAATGTTATATATATATATATATAATATGAGCAATGCAGGACCGTGTTTTTGCACACTGCAATAAAGTACACAATGTGTTAGTAGGAGGCACCAAGGGATGTGCCACGAAAGCAAGACACATGGAACTGTTCCAACATCAGACCTCATGTCAAAAGGATGTTGGCTTGGCATAGGGTTGGGACTTCGATATCGATATATCGAAAATATCGATATATCGGACCCAAAAATATCTATATTTCATATCGATATTTGTAGAAAATATCGAATAGACCTGTAGTAGGTCTGGTACAGCCCTCAAAAACATGAAAAAAGCTCCCCGGAGGGCCTTTTTTTTCTTTTTTTTTTTTTGCTCATCACCTAGGAAAACTGGGGGGTCGGAAATATCGATAATTTCTTCCGATATATCAACTGATATCGATATTCATTCACTCGATGTCGATATATCGGAAATATCGATATTTTCTTTCGATATCCCAACCCTAGCTTGGCATTACGCCATGTCCTGCATAGTTTCGTTGCGTCCGACTCATCAGGGGCCCGAAGATGATTTGCAACTGCTGCAATGGAGGAATTCAATTGGGAATGATCTCTGAAAAAGGTTTGAAATGTTGGGTTTTACAATATCTCTTAAGCAACCTCTTCCAGTAAGATCTAGATTTATTTTAGACCGGAGGAACCTACGCAAAAAATACTACGGAAATACTAATAATATTAGTATACAATAGTATCGAACCGAAAATTCTCGATTTACATTACAATCGCATAAAGGAACAAAAATAAATACGTGGAAATACCGGAAGTCGCGGGACTCTCGGTAGAAACTGCGTTCCTTACGCTTTTTATTAAATATAAATTATAAAATCACATAGCAAATCAGGGGCATCATGTGTAGAAATTACAAAAACTGGCACATACATTTAAAGTCTTTTCGATGTCCGGGAAATTTAGTTAAAAATCATGTTTGCGCAAACATCAAGCAGCCCCATACACGGTCAAAATGTTTGCGCAAACATGATGTTTGCTCAAACATTTTGACCGTGTATGGGAGCCTTTAGTGAAAGAAACCCAAATACCTAATTTCAATCAACTCGTTCATCTTTTTACTCAAGTTATTGTCGGACACGCAAACGTTACACACAGATAGACAGACAAGATGCATATTTTGTTGAATGTAAGAAGCTCGCATCAATTACATGTATTTTATATTTATTATAATTCTGGGGATAAGTGGGATCATTCAACTACGAAAGGAATTCGTAAGTAAAAGGTTAAATCGATTATCCTAATAAAAATGTTAATCAATAAGCCGGTATTTGTATGCAAATACTTAAAAATGAATAATGTATTCAATTTGATAACTTATTCACAAGACATCCAATCTTTGTTCCATCCATTTTTTAATCAAAAACCAAAAGACGCTCATGCAATATGATAAGAACGTATCTAGCACCTTCCTAAACTGCATTAGCTTCACTTTTTTACACCTAGAAAACGTTCACACAACCAAATAAGGTGGATAGACGCTGAAACTTTTTCTTTACATTTCCTTTGACCCAAATCTCTTATTCCTTTTCACAAACTAACACTATCTCGGAAGGAAAGTATAGGGAAAGTATTCAGGACTTTTCTTCTTTCTTCGTCCTTTATTCNTTCAAAAGTTATTGGAACCGTACAGAGTGACAGACAGACAGACAGACAAATGAACGAAACTATAAGGGTTTCTTTTTTTTGGTTTTACCAACGAAACCCTAAAAATGACTTATTACGGATAATTCTTCATTTCAAAAGTTTTCCCTTAATACATTTTTTTATCTTCAGTCCTCTATTTTAAGACACAGCTGTATGCAGGTCGATTTTGTGAATCATGGGCGTATGCATCGTCAGAGATTAACTGGGCTTCGATGTAGCGAATCTGGTTTTTGAAGAGTGTATGAAATGAAAAGGTATAAATAATGCAATTTTTATAAATATACAGGAAACAAATTAGAAAATTTAATTATATAAATATGTCAATTTTTCCATTTCTCTACGTGATATCCCGGATACGCTACATCAATCTCTCTCTTTCAAACGCAAATACATATTACGTGAAAAAAAAGTGTTAGATTACCTATGTGTTTTGACTCGTTAAAAGCCTCTGGTATGTTCCTGGTGAGAACTGCATACACTGTACAGATCAATATAAGAAGGATGGGATAGGCAAATGCCACCATGTATGAAGCATCCACGTAACTTGAACAGACTAGCAAGTTGGAATCTCTAGTAGGGTAATGGTAAACAGCTCTCGGTGGTGACACAGCCGTCCATACAACCACAACCAGCAACTGAAACAAAGTGACAACCATTTTGAAAAACATGAATAAGTATGATAAAAGTAGTTTAAAAATCGATCTCAAAGAATAAGCTTATGCTAGCTGGCTAACAAATTACCTCAAACGATTTATTACTAGACGAAACTGATAGCAGACACTTGTTCTGTAACGTTTTATAACACATTCCTCCGCTTAGGGTAAGAGTGATTATTTATGTATTTATTGTTTATTTTGGGTGCTCAACTGCGAGGTTATAATATATACACCCTTACAATGGAGTGATTATTTATAATGTCTGTTTAACTGTGAAAATTTTTGAAAACCTTGGCCTATAGTCATCAAATTACACTAGTGGGAAAAAAATGTCAGTATGCATTGGAGATAGAGGTAGTAGTAGTAGTAGTAGTAATCTAGTACTTCCTACTAGAACGGGTAGGACGAACCACTAATTAGGCCCATTTTACGCCCCGCGGTGGAGAGTTACTTTACACATCATACATATGTACATTGTACCACCAAGGCGAGTATGGTGTGGTCACTAGTAAGCTATATAAGCATGCGTCAAAGCGTAGGGAAAGAGTGCCCCATAGGGGTGTCCTTTGCCCTGCTCCATCCTCGAACCATAGATATTAATCACATCATCATGACACGGGTCGGACCCATATCAAAGAGTGGGGGGAGAGTGTCTCATAGGGGGTGTCCCTCGCCCAGCTCCGTCCGTGATTCATAGATGCAATTCAGGGCATTATGGCACGGGATCGAACCCACGACCTCGAGTCGCCTCAACTTATTGATAGCTGGGTGAGCGCCTAGAGCCCCTTTGTCCACGCTGGCTAACTCTGCATCGGAGTTAAGTTTCAACCTATATATTGTGAGGTTGTAAGTTGTAATCTGTGTTTATAATGAGAGATTATCATTTGTCAATCAACCACACCAAAAACACTTTAAAAAATTTTGTGAGATTTTAGGTTCATCCAAGTCTACGCCAGTCAAAGGAAATTCTACAATGTATAATCCATCCATTACAAGTATATGATGTTGTTTGTTTGTTGTAATGCGTAGATATACCTACAAGCACAGAGATCGCCCATCAGACCATACAGCCTTTTTTCTAAAGTATTTTTCTAATATGAAAAAAAAGAAAATAGATCTTATCCAAGATTTGAAATAAATAAATGTATTCAAAATCAAAAGTCGGTTTGACATAACATGGTATTGAATACCAAAAATGATTTAGCATTTGTGTTAAAAGAGATCCTCATTGTCATTTATAAATTTAAGTCGTGAACTAAAGAAGAATTCTAAAACACTATCATGAATTCTACTTTACGAACTAAACTAGACAATAATTTCTATAGTCTTGCCCTTAAAATGGACAACAGGTCAATGGTGAGTTAGAATGGGCACTTTCTTTAGATTGTCACTCCCTTTACAAAGAAAACAAAGAGGAGTAACAATCTAAACAAGGTGTACGGAATGTTCATTTTTAGACGGTCACTCCTCTTATAAAAACAGAAGTGTGATATTTCTTTGTCCCAAAGCACAATAGTCTAAACATCCCTTTGTCTTAATAGTTATTTAGTCAAACTCATTTATATCCAAAAAAAAACATAGGGGAGTACCTTAGAATGTATTCACTAGCTAAGCTATAGTATAGGGTCTCAAATGAATACTGTATGGACCCTTTTAAGTGAATGTAAGATATTTTAATACAAATAGAAATATGAACTAATTTTACAGAAAATTTCTACAATATACAGTTAACATAAACGACATCATCAAAGTAGCAAAAGAGAACTGTATCAAAATAGAAACTAGGATTTAAAGCTAAAAATATAGTGAATATTATTACGGAAATTCATCTTTACTACGTATTTAACATAATAACCGGAAAACAAGACAAAGGAGAAAATCATCATTGATTTTAACCTTTTGTTCATTAATAGATTATGTCAACTATTTCCTCTTACTTCGAATTGAATTTAGTTTAGCTTTGATAATTTATCAGTATTTGTACTTAACGACAATCTCCGATGCTTAAGTTAATACTCTCTCAATACTGGTATTAACACAGACTATAGAGTATAGTTTCGTATTCAAGGATAAAAGGTCGTTAATATGTTTAAACTATTGAGAAATGCTTTGATAAAATAAGCTTTATTCAATGCCTCGATAATATACTATTTGACACTGTAGGTATCAGATTTAATGAATCCTGAACAAATCTATAATTCGCTTTGATAATATTATGTAATATTAAAAGTCTGAAAGAGGTGGAATCCGAATTTGGGATGTTTTTATGAAAAAGTTAGTAGTACTTAAATTGCAATAGAATTAAGTTTATAATCATAATTTGCATTTATTCTTAAATATGAGCACCCCCAACCATATTAATTTAACCCTTCCCCCTCCTTTCGTCATTAAAAATTAAAAAATAGTAAACCCCTAAACATAAAAAAATAAATGGTGTCGCGGAACACCCGGTAGGAACGAAGTTCCTTACGCTTTTCACTAAATATAAATTATGAAATCACACTGCTAAGTATACGTTGCTAACTACTTATACATGGCGGAGTTAGAAAAGAGATAAAATTAAAAGTAATTAACTATTTTTGTACTTAGTGGAGTAAAGGCAAAAATAAAAAAAAAATGAAGCGAGCGTCTTGAAGTAAATATTAAATATTTATGTAAATATATTAAAGCTTTCAATAGGATTTTTTTAATGTTAAGAGAAGTTCAGGAATAAAGTTCAAATAGTTGTTGTCTGTAAATCACAGACTTTTAATCTGTAAATTACAGACTAATCTGTAAATTACAAGTCTGTAACTTACATATTACAAGTCTGTAACTTACAGACTTGTAATATGTAAGTTTACAGACTTGTAATATGTAAGTTTACAGACTTGTTATCTGTAAATTACAGACTTGTAATCTGTAAATTACAGACTTGTAATCTGTAAATTACAGACTTGTAATCTGTAAATTACAGACTTGTAATCTGTAAATTACAGACCTGTAATCTGTAAATTACAGATTGTCATTGTTTAAAATTATTGGAACATAATCCTGAAGTTGCTTCTGTGTCCTTAGTACATTTCTTCCACATTACCTCCCATTTCTAAGTTTTAAGTTATTAAATTCTTTACCTCTTTATACTTTCCTACAATTGTTATACATTTAAAAATTGTTACACATATAATTTTATTCTCGACACATAACTTCTTTTATAATTCTTAATTTTACCTGATTTTGATTGTATTTATTTTTTATACTGGTCTTATGTGTTATTGTACTAGTTTTATAGTGTAAATTTTATATTATCATGTGAATTTTGCCGTTATGAACTTTTTGTTTAAAATGAATATACATTTCACAAAACTATTATAGATAAAAGGTACCAACTAACTTTTTTACTTTTCTTTACATATTTTAGAATATAGTAAATGAAGCAGAAATCTAAATTGTTGCATTTAAACTTCTTTTATTGCTTCAGTTATATTTTGCCAAATAGTTTTAAACTATTTTCGTTGTAGAAATTTCCGTAGATTTCACTTCGGTTTTTTAACGTGGTGGTTATGTCTTTTTCTTTTTTCTTTGTATATCCGCTTATTTCATATATGTATTACTTATTTGTTTATTTCTATTTTTTTTTCTTTATCTTTATGGTCTTTTTTCATCTCTTGAATGTTATGCTTGCACCGTTTTTAGACGAGAGCGTCTAGATGGGAGCACTTAACCTAAATTTTTAATTATGAATATTATCTTTAACATAAAAAAAGTGATTTAACTAAATTTTCAATTAACCCTTTATCTTTAGAATTTTTAAAACCCTTAATTAAAATATAAATTGAAAAAAAAAATGTTTATTAGTTATTTATACAATGTAAATATAAATTGGAAAAAATACATTCATAATAAATAAACGCGATATTAGAAACAATTAAAAATTGAAAATTAAATTGGAAATTCGTTTATTTAACAAATCAGCTTTCGGCCTTCATCTCCACCGAAATTTAGAAGGAATGGAGTAATATTAACAAACCGAATTAGTGAAGTATACTCACCATTAACTAATTCAATTTATTAATGAAACTTATAAAATTTATAAATGCCAACTTTTGCCACTGATGGTGGTCTTTTGAAGGCTGAAAGCTGATTTGTTAAATAAACACGATAATTACCACCTAACTCGCATCACACGACCTAACTCCATTAATCCTAAGTTGGGTTAATCTTTGAATCAAACGACCCAACTCATTTAATCATAAGTTGGGTTAATCTTTGAATCAAACGACCCATCGCCCAAGTTACCCAACTTCCTTATTATTAAGTTGGTTTAATCATTGAATCAAACAACCCAACTTCCTTAATCCTAAGTTTGGTTAATCTTAGAATCAAACGACCCAACTCACTTCATCCTAAGTTGGATTAATCTTTGAATCAAACGACCCAACTTCCTTAATCCTAAGTTGGATTAATCCGTGAATAAAAGGACACTACTGACCCCCTGTGTATCGAGTACCATTTTATTATTAAAATTAATCCATAGACATCATCATTAACGCTTACCACACTAAGGTGTTTATTTATTGTTGTCCTGTCTATGTCTTTTTCTAAATACAAATCTAATCTACAGACTAAAGTGACTATTTATTTAAAAGAAAATAATACTTAAATATTGCGGTAGGTAATTACCGCTCTCCTTACATACACCCCCGTAGAAGGCATTGACATGGCAGTTATCCGTTTTTTTTTACCAACAACTTGTCACACGTGCTGCACCTGTGGTTAGTAGAGGGGAGAGGTCGTCACTCACTTTTATTGCTTTCAACATTCCCCTACCCAACCCCAACATCAGACCTCGTTTTTTTAGATTCTATGTTTAAGTGATTTTAAAAACGAAATTTTTTGTCTTTTAAATTTTTAGGATGTCACCTCACCCAGTTGTAGAAAGAATATGTTTTTCAACAAAAAATTGCGAGTATATTATATGTTTTTATAGTATTCCACGATTAAAGTCTAAATATAAATTTGTCCTCTTTTATTTTCTTTGACATTTACGTAAGAGAAAAAAATCTCTTTACTCTTCTTTTAGTACTCAGAGTGTTTCATTCAAATAAACAATTTACTAAAGCAAACAACCCTCTCTGGTTTGTACCGAATCTAATCTGCATGCTTAATATATAAATCCACGGTGAGGAATTTGTGGGGGCGTCGTTTAGGGTCATGTATGTCAAGATATTCAAAACCCCACTTTCTTTTATATTCTCTTAGGGTTTATATTCATATTTTTTTCTCTTTTTATGTTGGGTATGTTATCATTTGAGTTATTTTAAAAGGTATTGTAAAAAGTAAAATGTATGCTGTAGACTAATGCTTTTAAACAAGTCGACAATAATATTTTAATGATGTAGATAATACAAATTGTTGAGAGTTTTGTAAAATCTTTTCTTGAATCAAAGACTGAAACACAACGATATTTTAGATTTGTTTCTCCCATTCCTAAGACGTATTTTTATATTATATTAAATTCATAATCGTTTGACTTATTTCCTTTATTGGTTGAGAAGTAAATTAAATAAAGAATGGAAAGTTTGTAACAGTCGTGCTCATAATAGATCATAATTCTCTCAGTGTGCACTATTCTATTAAATACTTTCCGTGTTTACAAAATAGCTATATCATAGCCCTTTACACTTTAGACTATATGGAAATTATTTGATGTACAACAAGTAATGTAAACTACATACTAATAAAATGCTAGAATTTATTAAAAACAAAGTTTTATATTTTATTTCTTTATTTCTTTTATATTTTAAATTAAATATCATCACAAGAATAAAGTGTCAAATCATAACATTTAATATAAAAAGGTAAGGTAAGTATAGCCTAAAGCAGTGTTGCTTTATATCTATGACAGTTTAACCAGAATCAAAACAAATAAAATATATTTAATGTAACATTCTACACCAGGGTATTATCTATCGCTTCGGGCATAGAACCGGAATAGCTTAATTGAAGTGTACATTCTAGGTTTGTTTCTTAGATTGCTATGACATGAGCCGCATTATTCGGCAAGTTACATGGATAACTGTTGAAAATAAAAGTGTACCAACGATATCTGTTTTTTTTTTTTTTTTTTTTTTTTTTTTCATAACCATAAAATCGCCTCCCGATATTTGTCCTATGGAACCCGTTAAGCCCCCCATATATGGTCAAACATGTTTGCGCAAACTTGATATTGGGCAAATTTTAGCCATATACGTCAAACATCATATTCGCGCAAATATCAAACAGCCCCATACACAGTCAAAATGTTCCCACGAACATTTTCACCGAGTATGGGGGGCCTTTAAAACAGGTGGATGGATTTGGATTAAATGAAAAGATTGGACAAAGTGCGCAGCAAAATGCGTAGAATGATTAAAATACTGAAGTAAAGGAGAAGGGATATATTATGAAGGTGACCAAAAGGGAGAGAAGTATTTCAACCACTATCAGCTTCCCACCAACTCTACTTCCCACCAACTCTACTTCCCACCAACATCTACTTCCCACCAACTCTACTTCCCACCAACATCTACTTCCCACCAACATCTACTTCCCACCAACATCTACTTCCCACAAACTCTACTTCCCACAAACTCTACTTCCCACCAACATCATAAGTTATTAAAGAGTTTAAATAAGACGTAAACAAAATTAACGTTATACGTCTATCTAATGTCAAACTTATTGCGCATGCGTACGTATAAAATTGTCGTACTGTGAAAAGACGTGATACTTTTATCTGTCACTGTTGTCGTATCACTTTTTTACTTTATTTTGTTACGTTATTTGTGTTTATTTTCTAAAATACGACAAATTTAAAACAAAACTGTCAAAAACAAAAAATACTTCACTACGTCTTTTGATACGTATTACTTAAACTCAATTATGAAAACATACGACATTTTGTTATGACGTTAAAATTAAAGTATTACGACAATCAAAAATACGTCTTATTTAAACT
>KZ652350.1:96789-110574 GCA_001010745.2 Gerris buenoi | reverse complement strand
ATTTTCATGATCCTGAGTACAGAATTAGTTAGTAGACCAAAAATCAAGTCGATGTTATTTTCACACTTGACAGGTTAGTTAATCAAATATTACTAAAAATCAACGTTGTCCCCTGTCAAATGACAGACTAACATCAACTTGATTGTCGGTCTAGTAACTAATTCTGTACTCAGGATCATGAAAATTACATTGTCCACCATAATTGGTGAGATATGGCCGCTCTCCACCGGTTTGTTTTTTTCAACCGCCCACTGCCAAGCTATGTCCCGCAGACGAACTTAGCCGACCACATATTCTTAAAAGGCGCTAAAAGATTGACTTGTATACATAATTCTAGCTTGATGTTAGTCAGACATTTTTTTGCACGCTATCTCCTGGACTATTAAGAATTATGAGTAGCCATTATTCAATTTCACTCGAATGTCAACAGGAACTTTTGACTTTCCTGTACACGAACGGTATACTTCTCATATCCTACAAAGCAGGACGCTTTTGCATCTCCCAGATCTATTTTCCTGAATATTTGTTAGCACTTTTTACCAAACAACTGAAAAAATGTAAACTATTATGCATGAACTGCTTGAAGAAACGTCTCAACGAACCGCAACATGTGGCAGGGCTGATGCAATACTACAGAACTATTGAACAACATGCATTTTTCAAACTGACTTTACAGTAAAATGTAAAAGAAACTTGAAAACAAGATGCTTTGTTACAAGCTTGATTTAACAGACGATTGGAGCTAAAAAAAAGTCTCCAAGAAAGGAATGTCAACTCGCTGCAATAATAGATTTCAGTAAACAGACAGCATTCGTGAATGGGGTATCACTTTTAAGTAGAAACAATATGTCCTAAAAAGAGTCTTTTAATATTAGCTTCGCTTCTTTATTTTAGACTAGCCGTTAGGCCCGCGGTAACGGGCAGAATAATAAATATGGTTGAGAAAAAGAGCTGAGAGATAATTAGTTATAATTAAAATAGATATNATAATAAATTTTGGAAAAAATTAATTTATAAGGGAAAGTATTAGAATTGCTAAAATGAAGGTTCAGTGAACTAAAAACGCCGATTTTAATGAATTATAACTCGCTGTTCAATCAACATTATCCGAGTTTACCGGAATTATGTCGTTTCCGAGCTTTTTGAAGGAAAATGTTTATACCCCCGTACATTCAAACGTTCCAAGGCAAAAACCAACTAAATATGAATGCTATTTATAATACATTTGGAGCGTCTATGCACTTCATCTTAAAGGAATAACATATATTGTCTCTCCACGTAAATTTAAACTGGTTTATTTAACAAAGCAGCTTTCAGCCTTCATAAGGTCATCATCAGTGCCGATTGAGGATGAAATAATTTAGACTGTGTCTTTTGTCGATCTCCGACTTAAAAAAGACAACTCTCACAAATCAATTTCTTATTTTTTAATTTACTCGTAACTCATTTTTTTCCTCAATCGGCACTGATGATAGCCTTAAGGCCGGGCCACACCTGTCCGCACCGTGCCCGCACCGTATGACGCCCGTGTGTAGTGTAGGCCGCGTGTTGGGTGACACTCGGTGAGGAATAAACCTAAGGAAATGTTAGGCATGGTCCACACCTCTCCGTACCGACACCGCACCGTGCCCGCACCGACACTTAGATTAGTTTTGTTTACTTTTTAATATTTTCTTATGTTATTCCCCACCGAGTGTTGTCCAACACACGGCCGTCATACGGTGTGGACAGATGTGGCCCGGTCTTTATGAAGGGTGAAAGCTGCTTTGTTCAATAAACCAGTTTTGATTTACGTCGTGAGAAAATTTATGTAATTGCATTTATAGATATTAAAATAAACCATAGAAAAAAAATATAAATTAAATAACAGCAAACTTTTTAGCAAAACAACACAACAGCAAACATGTCAGAAAATGTTTTTAAATGAAGTGTTAAAATACCTCCAATACGTTTTTATATTTTATTTGACAAAGTAGTGTCAATGGTGTCAAGTATTAGTTTTGTTACAACCACACTTCAAACTAGTTTGGAAACTGTCCGTCGCGTGCGCATCGGACCAAAATTGAACTCATGTTGCTAATGTGCATGCGCCGGATAGTTTCAAACTAGTTTGAAGTGTGGTTGGAACAAACCTATTATTATTTAATTAACTTTGTACCTTAATATGTAAATAAAACAGTTCATATTTGAGTATTACTTCAATAATCGTATGTCTATCTAGTGTCTAGGAATTCATTAGGTTATGGGCCCAGCGCACGCTTCCACTGCCCTCCATACTTCCATTAAGAAGTACAGTGAGATTTGGGAAAGAAAGTGTTTTACATAAATGTTTTTGTTTTTTTGATTAATTATTCCGTTTATTAAATCATCCCTTAAGTTCCACATAATCTAGGGTGTAAGTAAATTTTCAAATTACACTTAAGCATTTCCTTTTTAAATTTACTTTACTATGTCAATACGTTAAACAAACCGTATATTTATTTAGCAAAAATATTTCGTTATGACGAATCAAAGCGCCATTCAATTCGTCATTCAAAGCGCAGTTAACAAAGTAGAAAATATCAAAGCGTTAGTGAGTAAAGTCTAATTGACGCTTTTTGAGTACACAACCTTTAATGTTTTCACACATCAAGTAACATCGCTCTATCTAACTAGCAGCGTTTTACGTTCAAGTCAGGAGGGCGTAAAAGGTGTGAATTCAACGCACGTTACATCAAAACGCTAGAGTAAACTCATTATCAAACCGTTAACCTTTTTAATTGATCATTAAAACGAATGTAAACTCGCTTGAAAAATAGAAGCAAGATTTGAACATTGAAATTATGCGTATAAAACGGAAACTTGATAATTGATTCTAAATTATTGCTTCTGTTTAAATATNGGCCCCTCTATAAGTCTTTTGACCCACGCCTCTGTTATACGAACAGGATTCCCAAACCGTCTTTCTAATAAGGAAATCGAATCATTATACGTTAACCCCCCATTTGCCAAAATAACCTCAAGAGCTTCCCCTTTTAAAAATTTTGTAAGAAAAATTATTTTTTCATTCTCGGGTAAGACCCCATCTTCGAGATGGGTTCTAAGTGTCTCTCGAAATAAGGGAAAGTTCAGCCTGTCCCCTCCGTACTGGAAGGGTACTAAGGAATTTAAAACTTGGATCTTTGTCATTACCAACAATGGATAATTACGTTGAGAAGTGACGTCAGGATTTCCTTCATTGATCATTTCTATAGGTGATGACAAGTTGACTGGATGATGCCGCAAGGTGTTCAAGGAAGTCGCGGAATCTGTCTGAAGGTCGCCCGTTCTACACAACTTTTCCTTAGCTGATTCTTGATGAATTGCAGATGACCTAACTGCAGATAAGACTCGGGTCTCTACAACAGGTTCAATAGCTTCTAGTACGGCCTCAACCTCATCNAAACTTGATAATTGATTCTAAATTATTGCTTCTGTTTAAATATATTAGTTTGTTTACAGTCTGAATAATAAATTGCGTTAAATCCTCATTACTGTAAATAATGGAGATGGTTAGTGACAGTTCAAGTATAATGAGAGGTTATATTAGCGTGAAGTTGTCAAATAAAACACAGTGAGAAAGTTTATGCTACCGTTTCACTAAATTTATTAGCATCATCAGAGTAAGAAAACAAAGTATAAAATAAAAATAATACAAAACGGTCGAGGGTTGACTATACAAAATGTTATACAGGAATAATTCCTCTAACATCTTCTAACATCCTATTCCTTTATAACATATGTCGTAGAGTCAACCTTGACCTTCATGTATTATTTTTATTTTATACTTTGTTTCTTTCCCTGATGATGCTAATAAATTTAGCAAAACGTTAGCATAAACTTCCTCACAGTTTTATTTGACAGCATCTCGCTAACATATCCTCTTATTATTACTATTAATATTTTGGAGAACAAAATTCATATTACACTTTGAATAAATTTTAAGCAGTAAACGTTATGATAAATACTTTATTAATTAACTATTAAATAGAATTTAATAATACGTTTTAACTGATTTGCTAATGTTAAATTTTTTGACATTATCTTTAATATATAAAAGGACAAATCTCTGTAAAAAGAATCTAGCCAAAGACAAATCTAAAGTGCTATGGATATGAAACTCGTGTAGGGGACGGCAAAATAAAAAAAATGAGCTCAAGATCTAAGGGGATTTTTGAGGTTTTTTGAGGTTTTTGCTCTTCTTTTCGGTCCCCTAGTTCTTAGATTAAATAGTGTAGAATGTAAACAGAAAATTATTAATGTCAAGATGTGATAAGGGACACTCTAGACTCTAGAGTGTTCCTTATGCTTATAACATGTTTCTATCTAATGTGCTCTAGCACATCTAGTGAGGATGTCAGTCTTGTCATAATAATCGATACCTCGAAAACATCACTCTTATGTCATTGAGTCCGTTTTATTATCATTCTATTGTTAACTTTATTAAAGAATCTTATTCGTTCTTATATCTTTAATAAATGGGTTTTATTCCGAACGCGGAACATAACAACATCCTACTTCCTAAGTGTCTAAAAGTTATAGAAAGGCAATCCTGAAAACATACAGGAAATAGAACAACTAGGAGCTGCACACTATGGTCATCAGATTAACCTTATTCTGGATGCCCATAACAAGAAGAAGGTAAGATAGATTATACCAAGTTATATTAAAATGGAATGCTAATGTAAGCACTAATACAAAGACCGACAAACAAACAGCCACAGCCTAATCACTAACTTCAGCAATAAATAAAGTGAGCGTAAGCGAGCTTCTTACAATTAACGAACAACGCATCCTGTCTGTGTGTCAGTAACGTTTACGTGTCCGACGATAACTTGAGAAAATGTTGACCGATTTAGTTGAAATTTGGTAAACATGTTCCTTTTACTAATACTCAGGATAAGTTCGTCGGATACTGCTCCGTTCAAGATTTCGCGTGCAACACACGCGTAAACGTGAGCTACAAATTATGTAAAACTGGACATTCCGGACGGGAAAAGATTCTATTATCATTATCACCTATTCGATGAGACGAATACTTTTTCAAATAACATTTTTTTAGTAAAACCAACAGCTACGCCGCTATAATTTAATTAAGATCGTTATCACTATTAAAGCGGATCTAAACGTTTAAAGTAGGGAAAACAATTTTTTAAATGATATCTTACGTTCTTAGAAAGTAATCTTCAAGCACAAATGTAGCATTTTGCATTGCTCGTGTGGTTTTACTACCCTCGCTGTCACTCGGGTGTTAACTCCACACTCGCATACAAAATGTACAATTTTATATCCAGTTATTACGTTACCATATCGTCACTATTGTGCTTATTTTACGTCGGTTATTGTTATTATTTTATCATGTTACAAGAACTTGCGTGTTTAGAGATAGGAGGTGTAATATATTACTTATTACTTGACGACGGTATTTAAGAATTCCCTTTTAGTTAGTATACCATGTTAGTTTGTTGACTAAACTTACCTCAATTGTGTTACTATAAGGTAAAGTAACGTATCTTAACTTATCCTTCTAGATGTTGTGTTATAGTACATTACGCGTCGAGTGTGGAAAGTAGCATTTCGCATGCGAGTGTGGAGTTTACACCCGAGCGACAGCGAGGGTTGTAAAACCACACGAGCAATGCAAAATGCCGTTTTCGCACGAGTTTCGTACCGTAATTTATCTACGATTGTTAGATTTTAATAATAAATGTATATTTTAATAATAAAAATAATAAACTTCCTGTACGTAAGCTCGTATTTCCTCTTTTGATAAAGATGACATTAATTCGTTAGTTGTATTTTGTGCCGAATTAATTATTTCGGAAGGCGTATTATTCTCCTCATAATCTTCATAATCACTAAAATCACTCATTGATTTTCACAAAAAAACTCGATACAAACAGATACTTTTATTAAATATGTGACTGCTAAGTCGAGGATGGTTCCCTTCTTTACTGGTATTTTCGGGATGTCTTTCTTCACTTACGATCTAATTGAATAATAGAAGATAAAAATATGGCTTACCAAAACGGGCAAATACTTTATTTGGAAAAGCTCTTACAGTAAACAATTAAACACAGGATATTGAAACTACACTTATCTATATCTCCAGAAAAAAAACCGTAAAGAAAATTTAGTGACATCCAATTCTTTCTAAAGTCTTTTTTAGCTATCTGTCAAAAACAATAATAAATAAACGTTGTGTCAGTTTGACAAAACAAAACAAAATAATAAATTAAAATAAGTAAACAAACTTCCCTAAAATTTAAATCGTTCTCATGCAGCGACAAAATAAATATCAAATTAGTTAAATGTAAACAAACTCGCTAATCGTGTGTAAAGTTCAACAATTCTTCTTCTTTTCGTCACTAGAGTGAAAAAAATGAGGAATTCTTCTTCTTTTCGTCACTAGAGTGGAAAAAAATAGGAATTGTTCAAAACTATGAGACACGCATGCGCAATTAATACAGGTGTGTAATGAATCACTTTCAACAAATCTAAACAGAGATAGAATGTTTATATTACGTATCAATCGTAGATAAAAGTAATTTATTTTAGTTATGCTGATCAAAATATACGTACATTTTTGGGCTTGAAAATGGCCGGTCAAGCCGAAACGTTGCCAATTAAAATGAAATGAAGTAATTTATTTCACTTTAACCCTTAAAGGATCTACTACCATATACAAGATAAAGATAAAGTTAACGGACAGATCTATAGCCGAGTAGANGTTTGCAATATTTGGTGATGTGTCCGCGACCCAAACACGCCCAGCAAAGACCATTCCTATGAATGAACTCTCTTCTTTTTTCCTCTGAAGCGAGAGGAAGCTCATCGCAGAACTCTAAGCGGTGATTCTTCAGGCAGAAGCTACACGTATCATCTCTTGACCTAGGTCCTTCGGTAGCCACTATAGACTTACTAATGTCTTCTCTTTGCTTAGAATATTTTCCTGTAGTCTGGGCCGGTACTTCGTCCTTTACCATACTACTTTCCCTCTTTCTTTCATTATTTCTTTTATTTGAGCCGGTAATATTTCGCAAACCTTTAGCAATAGTTGATTTCTTGGGTACTGAATACTCCGGGTATATATCATCCACGTTAGGAGAGTAGACAGGATGGGATAGTGTGCGTGTAACCCTATCTATGAAAGAGGCTAGATCATGAATAGTCTCTTGGCCATTCAAATTTTCAATATTAGACACCCATTTGGAAATATAATTTTGAGGTAATCTCGAAACAATTCTTTTCATACAAATTTTTGTACTAACTTCCCTCAAGGCACCCTCCGAAAGAACCCTACATGCTGTGAGAATATGTTCAGAAAATTTTAACAAACCTTTTGGATCAGAAATTTTAAGATTGGGCCCCTCTATAAGTCTTTTGACCCACGCCTCTGTTATACGAACAGGATTCCCAAACCGTCTTTCTAATAAGGAAATCGAATCATTATACGTTAACCCCCCATTTGCCAAAATAACCTCAAGAGCTTCCCCTTTTATAAATTTTGTAAGAAAAATTCTTTTTTCATTCTCGGGTAAGACCCCATCTTCGAGATGGGTTCTAACTGTCTCTCGAAATAAGGGAAAGTTCAGACTGTCCCCTCCGTACTGGAAGGGTACTAAGGAATTTAAAACTTGGATCTTTGTCATTACCAACAATGGATTATTTCGTTGAGAAGTGACGTCCGGATTTCCTTCATTGATCATTTTTATAGGTGATGACGAGTTGACTGGATGATGCCGCAAGGTGTTCAAGGAAGTCGCGGAATCTGTCTGAAGGTCGCCCGTTCTACACAACTTTTCCTTAGCTGATTCCTGATGAATTATTGTAGATGACCTAATTCCAGATAAGACTCGGGTCTCTACAACGGGCTCAATAGCTTCTAGTACGGCCTCAACCTCATCCACTTCTTTTGCCTCTCGTAAGCTCTTTTCTAAAACGTTGCTGCAGATCGTCTTTTCTCTGAGATGTAATTTCTTCTGGTTCTCGGCAGCGAGCTCCTTTTCTAATTCTAAGAGCCGATTATNTTCGTCACTAGAGTGGAAAAAAAGAGGAATTGTTCAAAACTATGAGACACGCATGCGCAATTAATACAGGTGTGTAAAGAATCACTTTCTACGAATCTAAACAGAGATAGAATGTTTGTATTACGTATCAATCGTAGATAAAAGTAATTTATTGTAGTTATACTGATCAAAATATACGTACATTTTCGGGCTTAAAAATGGCCGGTCAAGCCGAAACGTTGCCAATTAAAATTAAATGAAGTAATTTATTTCACTTTAACCCTTAAAGGATCTACTACCATATACAAGATAAAGATAAAGTTAACGGACAGATCTATAGCCGAGTAGATACTTCATTAAAACTAATCAAAATGATTTAAGGAAAATCACAAACATATAAATCTGAAGACTAATTTGATTAAATCAATAAATGAAATAAAGAATTTTTAATTAAATGTCACTCCTTTTTTCAACACAGTTTAAAAGTAATGAAGATGAGATGGTCTTTTCCTTAATTAATAAAAAATGGTGTCAAAAGTTGTTTTTCTAAACCCTTTTCCAATACTTTTATCAAATCAATAATAGATGAAAATGAAACATCCACGTTAATATCTTTAATGATAAGGCTTATCATTACTTTGCTCTTCTCTACTTTAGAAAACAATTCTTCTTATTGCTTATCACGTGATATAGAGTTGTTGAGAAAATTCGATATCTAAAAGTTTATTATCAAGATGTCTTAATTTTTACTCTGTCGTTATTTGGCGGAAGTTCAACTAAAGTTTCATGTCTACTTGTACAAGGCAAAGTCTGGTAAAAGTTTGGCTGAACTTTGATAAGACGAGGAGCTGAACTGATCCCTAACTTTGTCCTCTCGATTTCGTCAGAACTTGATCTCTTAGAACTTAATCTGCGGTAAGTTGAAAGCTCGTCTTAAGCATCTTGTATAACCTATCTTTAAAGTTATAGAATGATTTAACTTGTTGTCTATTGTATTCTTTAAGCTAAAGTAGTATACAAATACCATAAAATTATTTTTTCAACAACTTGAAAAATAAGTAGGATTAATTCCTTTTTAATATCTACGACAGTTAATTCCACAAAGCTTTACATAATTTAAAGATTATAAAATTAACAAATGTTAAAAAAGTGATATTGGATACATGTTAATTTACACATATACCGTGTGTTCAAGAGAGGAAATTTTGTTAATTTTAGAGTTTTCGAGAAAAAGTCATTCTATACTATAAGAACCTCTTGCTTGTTCTTGGAGGATTGGGAGGAGATTCTAAGGGTAAGAAAACTTACCGTCCCAAAATAGCTCACTGGACTCAAGGGTAGAGTGTGGGGAACTATGGTGAACTTGAAGATTGTATGGGATAATAAACATAGGATAGAAATATGTAAGATAAATAAGACCAGGCTTAGCATCTAGGTCGCCCTGGATGCCAATTAACATTATCACCTGGTTCATGGTGTTTTCGGACGGTAGTATTGGAGAGAAGAGTCGGTCCCGAGAAGGTCGTGGTTAAAGGTGGATAATACAAGCACGGCATCTAAAGAAGAGTTCCAATCCAAGTTAACTGCGGGAAAAAATACATGTATCGCAAGATGGCTGGCCACTGTCCGGCGAGAGACTTCCAAACTGGTAGTGGAAAACTCCAAAACGTAAGTGGAGTCGGCGTCGGATCTCCGAAGAAAGAGTGAAAAACCGGCTAATAAAATTTATTACTTCACTACACAAATACTTCTTCTTGCATCAAGCAGGAGGTTACTTTCATATTTAAATATTACATTACATGATTAAGAGCAAGTTTTATTAAAATCGATGCGTTAGAACGTAATATTGTAAACGTTGTATCTACATTTTAAACGTTTAGGTCTGCCTTAATAGTTTTAGCGATCTTTAACACTCCATAGCGTTGTCGCTGTTTGTTTAACTAAAAAATTGTATTTGTAATAAATGTTTGTCTTATCAAATAGATAAAGTTAAAACTTTTCCCGTCCTGTAATTCCAACTTAAAATGTTTGAGTAAGGGGTGTCTGCGAGACATACGCGCGAACGCTTGAACGGATAACATTGTCTTACGAACTCGTCGTGGGCATTGGCAAAAATGAACATGTACAATTAATTTCACTAAAATCGCTCAACTTATACTCAAGCAAACGAATAAAGGAAAAATTAAAAAATCCGAAAAAATCTGGTTCTTTGTTCCTTTAAAGGCTAATGGAAAAACCGCGTATTCAAAATATTGTAAAAAATTTTAAAATTGTAAACAGCCACTAGAGCTACCTAACCTAGTGGAGAATTCTAAAATTAAAAAGTGATTTTGAGAACATTTGTTTTGTTTGATTTGACAGAATTGATCAACTGTTATCTTAAAGTGCAAATATATTTACTCCNAAACGTATTTCTGCCTTGGAATTTTTAAAATCGGAGGCATAAAACTTTTTTGTTCTCAAAAGTGAACACAATGCTTCCGTTACCTTCGGTAAGCTCGGAAGCAATAATACAAAAACGGTCGATGGTTGACTATACAAAATGTTATAAAAGAATAATTCCTTTAACATCTTCTAACACCCTATTCCTTTATAACATATCGTGGAGTCAACCTCGACCTTTATGCATTATTTTTATTTTATACTTTGTTTCTGTCCCTGATGATGCTGATAAATTTAGCGAAACGTTAGCATAAACTTTCTCACTGTTTTATTTGACAGCATCTCGCTTACATATCCTCTTATTATTACTATTAATATTTTGGAGTACAAAATTCATATTACACTTTGAATGAATTTTAAGTAGTAAACGTTATGATAATTACTTTATTAATTAACTATTAAATAGAATTTAATAATACGTAGTAACTGATTTGCTAATGTTAAATTTTTTGACATTATCTTTAATATATAAAAGGACAAATNAAAGGCTAATGGAAAAACCGCGTATTCAAAATATTGTAAAAAATTTTAAAATTGTAAACAGCCACTAGAGCTACCTAACCTAGTGGAGAATTCTAAAATTAAAAAGTGATTTTGAGAACATTTGTTTTGTTTGATTTGACAGAATTGATCAACTGTTATCTTAAAGTGCAAATATATTTACTCCAGATCGAAGAAGTAATACGAAAGATTACAAGAACAAATAAAGAAAAAAAAAGTCATAAGAACAATCAAACAAGAACAAAGATAGGAAACAAAAAATTGTTCGAGCCATGAAAAATTACTTACAAGAAGAAGTGAAATCCCAACAAAAACACTAGTGTAAAAAAATAAGCCAAGTCTCGCGTAAAAAGTAATGAGATCATAGGTTTAGCCAAGTCTCCCACTGTCCGAGTAAGTTCAACAATAAATTATTACAAATATTATAAATTACAAATTTTTAAAAAAATAAACAAATATAATAGCCTTAACATACAAATCAAGGCCTTTCAAATGATATACGACACAATAGAAAAGTCCAAAAAAGTGGTCACGTGACCACGGCACTCGGGAAAAAGTTTACTCTCAATTTCTCAGGTAATAGGACGAATTAAAAACATATCAAACACTTAATTTAAAGGGCATTAGTGACAGATTAAAGCCCAAAAATCAGAATTAAAATCGGTCAATTATTGCTAAAGATATGAGAGCTCAAAGGGAAAAATAGAAAAAATTAAAACCAAAATAGCCTCATTTAGGGTACAGCCGATAGAGATGCGACAAAATGTCCTATGACCAAAATTGTAGATCATTAAAAATCAGTACCGGTTTGTACTATCAGTTTTCAATTAGACAAAGCGTTAATTTTTAAAAAATTTCAACACAGCTACGATCGTTTTTCTTATTTTAAGGGAGGAAGGAATCCAAAAAGTGAACTTTTGGCAATTTTTTGACTTCACAATGCGGATATGGCGCGTCGAATGGCGAAAACCCCAAGTCTCTAGCTATAGCGGAAGTGGATAAACATTTGTATACATGAGTGAGTGAATAAGTGAATGAGTGACGAAATAACAAAACTTTACACTCATATATCTTATGAACTACTATGAGTAGAGGTGTGAAATTTTTATTTCCGGTTAAGTTTGTCGTGAACTTTAAATTAAAATTAATTTTATATATCTAAGTATCTTTAGTAGGATAATAGAGCGTGGTCAAAAGAGATAAAGAAAATCGATCTTCATTCAGAATCAAGAATGCTCGCAAGCACACAAGACACATAAGAGGCCAAAAATGTTTTCTGATGTCTGAAACGAATTTCTGTTTAGGANGTATGTCCTTTATACAAATCTACAGTTTTATTCCGATCATGATGAAAATTTGCACACTTGACCTTCAAAGCAAGGGGAAGGTCACTGTCTACATGGTTTTTTGAAATTTAATTTTTGGTACCCAGGAGTACGGGGTACAAGTAATGAATACGGGGTCAAAGTAATAAATACCCTTCATGATGCATATCGCTGAAAAGCTCTTTGAGAGTACAGTAATTTTTGTTATGTATAGTTTTGTCATATTTTCATTTAAGAGGGGGGTAAAGTGGAAAAATGTAACTACATAAATAAAAAAAGAAGAGTATCTTTATGAGAGTATGTCCTTTATATACAAATCTAGAGTTTTATTCCGATCTCAATGAAAATTTGCACACTTGACCTTCAAAGCAAGGGGAAGGGCACTTTCTACATAAGATTTTTAAATTTAAATTTTGGTACGGGTTACATATGTCAAAGTAATGAAAACCCTCCATGATGCATATCGTTGAAAAGCTCTTTGAGAGTACATTAATGGTTTTTATGTATAATTTTGTCATATTTTCATTTAGGAGGGGGGTGAAGTGGAAAATACAGGAAAAATATTTTTATTCTCAAAATATATAAAGAAGAGTGCCTTTGAGTATGTGTGTTCTTTGTACAAATCTTAAGTTTTAACCTTCGAGGCAAGAAGAAGGTCACTGTCTATATGAAATTTCTAAATTTAAATTTTGGTACACAGGGGTATGGGGTACAAATGTCAAAATAATGACAACCCTTCATTATGCATATCGTCTAAAGTCTAAAGGCTCTTTGAGAGTAAAGTAATAGTTTTTATGTATAGTTTTGTCATATGTTTATTTAAGAGGGGAGTAAAATGGAAAATACAGGAAAAATATCTCTATACTTATATAAAATACTTATATAAAAAGTGTCTGTATGAGGGTATATCTTTTATTTACAAATCCTAAATTACTGTAGTGTAAAGAGTATTTCAACGATATGCATCATGATGATATGCTTTACCTAAGCCGTAAACCTTATTAAAAATAAAATGGTTTTTTGGTCCTGTGTACCAAAATTTATATTAGTATATTATAGTAGACAGGTGCCTCAAAGGTCCCCTTGCTTGCCACTGAAAATACATATGATTTCGAAATTTAAATTTTGGTACACAGGGATACCGGGTAAAAAAATCTAAGTCAGATATATCCCTCATTATGCATGTAATTTATCATTGGGAAATTCTTAAAGAATGTAGTAACTGTTGTCATGGCAAACATTTAGGATGTTTTCAAAATTTATCTTTGTCCAGTTTTCATCCAAAAATTAAGAGATTTATTAGTGGTAAATTTAAAAAAAGTAAGTTCCCTCAATACATAACAATTTTTTATACTTATTTGTTTTATTACAATGATCTGATACTTTCATAATATATACATTTAGTATCTACTTCTTTATTGATATTTTAGTCACTTATAGGTCTTAATTTTTGTATACAACCCGGGCTGCGCCGGGTACTTCAGCTAGTA